>CAJYYI030000363.1:207500-210000 GCA_913789915.3 Sphecodes monilicornis
AGAAGAGACGGGAGAAAATGTGGACCGGCTGTGAAGCTCGTTTTTTTAAAGCTGTACAACGAGAGTCTTGACACCCTACTCCTGTGGCCATAGCGCACAAGAGCTTGGGACGAATGACCGTGTACGGCCAGAGCCGGCTGCGAAGTCCCGCGAAATCTGTCTCTCTTTCTACATATATCATCTCTCTATGTATATCGGAGTTCGCGTATAACCAAGAGCACTAAACGTCGCCGCAATGCGCGTTCGTTGTGACACGAAATTCGAGAGGACCGGCTGCGAAGCTCGCTTTTAAAGCCGTGCGTCGCGAGTCCGACACCCGTCTCTGCCCGCGTACCGCGGGCACGAGTATTGGGACGAACGACCGCGCACGGCCAGAGCCGGCTGTGAAGTCCGTTTGTATCGATCGCGTTCAACAACGCGCAAAGAGAGAGTGCAAAGGGAGAGAGAGAAAAGAGAATTTGTTTCGAGAGGACCGGCTGCGAAGCTCGCTTTTAAAGCTGTGCGTCGCGAGTCCGACACCCGTCTCTGCCGCGTACTGCGGCACGAGTATTGGGACGAACGACCGCGCACGGCCAGCAGAGCCGGCTGTGAAGTCCGTTAGTATCGAATAATATGGTTCGCAAACTCTCTCCAAAGCGCAGCACACGACGCAACTCTTGAGAAACTTTATTTCGAAAGTAGTAGGAGGAGGAGGAGGAGGAGTAGGAGGACCGGCTGTGAAGCTCGCTTTTAAAGCCGTGCGTCGCGAGTCCGACACCCGTCTCTGCCGCGTACCGCGGTCACGAGTATTGGGACGAACGACCGCGCACGGCCAGAGCCGGCCGTGAGTCCCCTCTCCCCTCATCTAACCCAGACCTAACTTATCGAAATCGTTCTCGACAAAAAAGAGGAGAGAGTGTGTGTATGGAGAGGAGGAATCGTCTGGATCCATGTATCGGGTTGTCTCTACGAAAAGACCCCGTCGTTTTCAGATTTCCCCTCTCTGTGTTTTCCATTTTAAGGCTTTTCAATGTACTATTCGCCCGGCCGTCAGATACGCGAGACGAGCGTTGTGCTCTCTCTCGACCGTACTCTGACGGTTTCCGTCTTAACGGGACGTTCGTGTCGTTTTTTTTTTTTTTAAAAAAAAAAACGACGCCTGAATCTCCTTCGCGCGCTGGTTGGAGTTTTCAGGTATCGGCGTTCTTACGAACCGCAGAACAAGAGACATACACATATATACGATTGATGATCAATCAAATTATATACGATTACCCTGAACGGTGGATCACTTGGCTCGTGGGTCGATGAAGAACGCAGCTAATTGCGCGTCAACGTGTGAACTGCAGGACACATGAACATCGACATTTCGAACGCACATTGCGGTCCACGGATACAATTCCTGGACCACGCCTGGCTGAGGGTCGTTTACGTAACCAAATACTGCTTGCGTTGCTCTTCTAAGTCCCCGCCGTCGCTTACCTCTCCAAGAGACACAATTGGTATATTATAAGAAAAATTGTGTGGAGGGCGCAAAGAGCGTTTCTGAGTCGGGTTGCGAAGAAGATGCTATATATACGTACGAGCGACGGATGGGCGTATCGTCGGCGTTTGACGCGGTTCTGTGTGAAAATTGCCAATTTCGCATTGCGTTGTACTGTTTCCGGAGACGAAGACGATGGGTATATCTGACGTGTATCACACGGACTTGCGTGAGTGTTTGCGGCGTCGCGAGTCGTGTTTATTCATGTATAAACACGACCGCCCGCGAACACCGCTCCGTGCGCGACAGATCGAAATCTCTCTCTCCGCGTGGAACGGCTCGCATTCGCGGAAGAAGCGTTTCGCACTCTCGAACGTTATACGCGCTCCCGACGTCGCCTGAAATGATGCGTATTCATATCCGAAAGGTTATACAATACATAAAAAGAGTCGACACACAGAGAGACGACTACAGAGAGAATGGACACAAATACAAAATGAAAGAGAGGAGATATTAATATGTGTTTGCACGCACAACGTAAGCCCCAGGGAGAGAGATATTGACGTACGCCTGCGCGTGGAGATGTGCCCCTAAGTAAAAACACGCGTCGACGCGGAGGGTCGTCGTTGCTAGCGACTTCCGACAAACACAAAATTGATCTTGAAAGAGACAAGAGAGAAGAGAGTTCTTCGCGAGAGAGAGATGAGGTTTCTCGTTCTACGAACGCTTTGACGATCGATGGACAAACGTAGAGAGACAACAGCCAAAATGTTGTTGGCATTGTGCGGGATGCGCACGCGTACTTGTATCGGGTGGAGATAAATAATATCTCCCCGTCGTCGCGTGTCCTCGCTGATCCACGACAAGAGTTGTGTTTCTCTCGCCATCGCCACGTTCGTTTGAATTGAATGACGACCAAGATATTCCAAGACCTCTCGCGTGTCTCTCTCTCTCTCTTTTTCATTTTCGTGTTTGATCGGATAATATCGCGACGCAGCGTTTCTGTACCCCCGTGTGTGTCTGTGTGTAAAATAATAG
>CAJYYI030000363.1:212500-242500 GCA_913789915.3 Sphecodes monilicornis
ACACACCCATCGGGCGAAAGGGAATCCGGTTTCTATTCCGGAACCCGGCAGCGGAACCGCATACCATTCGGGCCCTCGTAAGAGTGTTCGTCGGGGTAACCCAAAATGGCCTGGAGACGCCGTCGGGAGATCCGGGGAGAGTTTTCTTTTCTGTATAAGCGTTCGAGTTCCCTGGAAACCTCTAGCAGGGAGATAGGGTTTGGAACGCGAAGAGCACTGCAGTTGCGGCGGTGTCCGGATCTTCCCCTCGGACCTTGAAAATCCAGGAGAGGGCCACGTGGAGGTGTCGCGCTGGTTCGTACCCATATCCGCAGCAGGTCTCCAAGGTAAAGAGCCTCTAGTCGATAGATTAATGTAGGTAAGGGAAGTCGGCAAATTGGATCCGTAACTTCGGAATAAGGATTGGCTCTGAGGAGCGGGGCGTGTCGGGCTTGGTCGGGAAGCGGGTCTGGCTGACGTGCCGGGCCTGGGCGAGGTGCAACACGACTTTTTGTCGTGGGAATCCGAGCTCGGTCCCGTGCCTTGGCCTCCCGCGGATCTTCCTTGCTGCGAGGCTTCCGTCTAGAACGGTCGTCCTCTTCGGCCGCCATTCAACGCTCAGCTCAGAACTGGCACGGACTAGGGGAATCCGACTGTCTAATTAAAACAAAGCATTGCGATGGCCCCCACGGGTATTGACGCAATGTGATTTCTGCCCAGTGCTCTGAATGTCAACGTGAAGAAATTCAAAAAAGCGCGGGTAAACGGCGAGAGTAACTATGACTCTCTTAAGAGAGTCTCTTAAGTCTCTTAAGTTACTCTCCTAAGTCTTCGTTCGACCGTGAACGGGTAAACATCGTGGCGCGCGCGCTCCGGTGTGAAGTCAACCGTGACCTTCGGCGAGAGACAATGGAACGCGGATCCTAACGGTCCCCGAGGATCTGTGGCAGGTTTTCCTGCATCGATTGGGGGGCCAAACGATGATGACCATGGCGAGCTACTGAACAATGAGCTGGACAATGGAATGGACAGTACACTAACGGCAGAAACTGGCCGGAGGGAAAATAGTGCTCGTAATATGCGTGAAGAAAGTGCACATTATGGATATAGTGAACAGTGTGAAATAATCGAACAAAGTGAAATTAATAAAATAAATGAACAAAGTGAAAGCAATGAAAGATGGAGAAATAGTGAACACAGTGACCGTTGTAATGAAGAAAGTGAATTTGATAGTGAACACACTACACATTGTGGATACAGTGAACAGTGAAGTGAATAAACAAAGTGAATATAATATAATAAATGAACAAAGTGAAAGAAATGACAGAAGTGAAACGGTGACGTCACTATCGTCCGTGACCTTCAATGAGAGACAGTCAAACGCGAATTCTAACGGTCGCCGACAGTCGATGACAGGTTCCCGGGCATCAGCTGGACAACCAATTGCCGATGACCAGAGAGGTTCACAGAACACTCAGCTGGACAATGAATTGGACGCGGCACAGGTGGTTGAAAGCGACAGGAACGAAGAAAGTGCACAAAATAGTCGGTTTGAAAACCATATACACTTCGAAGAAAGTGAAAATAGTGGTCAGAATGAACACTATGAACCCAGCGAACAAAGTGAGCACAACGAACAAAGTGTATTAAACGAAATAAACGTACATAGTGAATTAAATGAATCACATGAAACACACGAAATAAGCGAAGTGACAGTTTCAGTGCCGTTAGTGAACATTGAGTATTGCCCTGTGTGTCAGTGCGTTAACAAAAGTGTCGCGTTTCTAAACATGAAAGATTTAAAAAAACACCTTAATGAAAACCATACAACGGTGAAAGTGATGTGGCAGTGTAAAAAGTGTCTAAAGAAATTTCCCGGTCTACATAACTGTCAATGCCACATCCCTAAATGTAAAGAAATAATCGAAACGCAGCAATTAGAGCACGTTTGTCAAATTTGTTCCCAATCATTCTCCACCGTCAGAGGATTGTCTACTCACGAAAGACACAGACATCCCGCGGAAAGAAATAAAAAACGAATAGAACTGTGCGAACGCCCAAAAGGAAGGCCAGGGAGACGCAATCACGTTTGGACGGAAGAGGAAATTGAGGAACTGAAAAAATTAAACGAAATATACCAAAATGTCAGATTTCCGAATGTGCAGATTCAAAAACACTTCCCGCATAAAACAACAAAACAAATCAGTGACAAGCGGAGTGAAATAAGAAAGGCAAATCACACCAACAACGCACCACAGATTGCAAGTGAGGGAATAAGTGACAATAGCAACGACATGTCTAATACGAGAAACTGTGAAAGTGCGAGTGAAACACAAAATACCGCGAGTGAACACGCAGGGCTCCATATGAATGCGAGTTTCGAATCAACAATGAACGAACTCACTTTTGCAGAAGACATACCACCAATGGATATCCGCGAAAACTCCAATAACGAGAACATGGAGGAAGAACCGAGAAACGCGGATAGAGGGATGTCGATAGAAGACACGGATATTTTAGATTTGAACCTTGGAACGCTGGATCTGCCAGAAGAGGAAGAAGAAGAAGGATGGAAGGAAAGTTTCAGAACAGCGATACGAGCCAACCCACTACCAGAAGACCATGAACTGAAATCTATTGAAGAAACGATAATGCAATTGGCTACCAAGGATTCACTTGATCCCCTGGACACCGAGGGAATAATTGAGGCTCTCATCGAGAAAATAGGAACTGGGGAAGAAAAAAATCAGGGCAACCCCCGAAAGAAAAAGGAACATGGGAGAGCAAAAAAGAATAAAAACAAGAATAGCGATCGAACCAGATACAAGAAATATAAATATTCTCGGTTCCAGGAGATGTATCAGAAATGCCCAAAGAAATTAATAGACATGGCGGTCGCAGGGGAGTTATTCGAAAAAAGAGAACAAGTAGAGCTCCCTGATAGAACAAGCATTGCGAAGCTATATGGTGACCTATGGGGAGTCGAAGGGCCGACCACAGGAATCCCGAACTTCGCCAATGCACGCACAGTCTCCCCAATTGAGAGTGTATGGAAACCAATAGACATCGGAGACATAAGAATAAAAATGAAGAAGATAAAAAAGGACACAGCAGCAGGTCTCGACGGTGTCACCAAGGCGCATCTGAAGAAGCCAGGGACGCTTCACACCCTCTCAAAGTTCTACAATCTACTGATGCTGACGAAATCATACCCAGCACAGTGGAGGCTCAATAGAACTACGTTGATCCCGAAGCCTGGAAAAGACGCAAGAGAAGCCAAAAATTGGCGCCCTATTACAATAGGATCATTGCTGTCAAGGATATATTCCTCTATGCTAGATAACAGAATAAGACAAGTGGTAAAAAATAACACAAGGCAGAAAGGGTTCACAAAAGAGGATGGGTGCAAACAAAACATTGCCATACTAGATAGAGTAATAACGGAGATGAAGGAAAGAACAGGAGGCATCGTGACAGTCGTCGATATATCGAAAGCATTCGATACGGTCCCGCACAAATCCATAGGAGATGGGTTGAATAGAAAAGGCATCCCGGAAACTATCACAACATACATAGAGAAGATGTACGATGGTTGCCGGACGGAAATAAGAACGAAAGAGGAGAGCATAAAGATAATGCTCAAAAGAGGGGTCAAGCAAGGGGATCCACTCTCGCCCCTGCTATTCAACATAATAATTGACCCCATCATAGAAAACATCGATGAGACTACGGAAGGTATAGATGTAGGAGAAGAAAATGTCTCAATATTGGCATTTGCAGACGATTTAGTCCTCATCGCGAAAACGACCGAGGAATCTGCCAAGCAAGCCCAGAAACTGAACCAGTACCTCAAAGAGTTAGGCATGGGCATGCAAGCGGAAAAATGCTCAACCTTCCAAATCATCCAGAAAGGCAAAACATGGCACATAGCTGATCCCGAGATTAAAATTGGAGAGCAGAAGGTACCAGCCTCGGAACCTGACGACGTGATCAGCTACCTTGGATTGACAATAGGCCCGTGGAAAGGAGTACATCGCGCACAAATCGAGGATATAATAAAAGCTGCAGGAAATGTCAGGAAAATGAGCTTAAAACCTGACCAGAAAATAGAGTTAATTCGCACGTATTTATTGCCAAGGTATATACATAATTTAGTAGCGAATCCACCTGCACTAAGTACTCTTAGATCCCTAGATCACGAAATAAAACAGATAGTGAAGGCCATATTACACCTACATCCATCAACGACGGATGGATTGATATACACCGAGAAAAAATACGGAGGACTCGGAATCCAAAAAATAGCGGATGTAGTTCGGATCGCAAAGCTGAGGAATAGCCTCCGAATGATGGGAAACGAAGATGACGTTGTTAGAGAAGCCTACAAGAAACAAGAAGCAATCACGATCAAATACGCCAAATCTGTAGGACTTCGATGGCCAGCAAGTATGAGGGACATTGAGGGTGCGCGAAGTAAATTGAAGGAAAGTAACAGGGAAACATGGGAACAGCTAGCATCCCAAGGGCAAGGAGTCCACGAATTCGCAATCGGAAGGACGTCGACCCAATATGCCGAAGATGCAAGGGTCAAATAGAAACCCTTGGACACGTGCTAGGCAGCTGCACCCATACGAAATCGGCGCGTATGAATAGGCACAATGAAATAGTGCGCTTAATAAAAGAGAAGACATCAAATAAATGTGCGGTATTTGAAGAACCAACGATCATGGTCCTGGGAGAACTAAAGAAGCCGGATCTGGTTATTAAAGACCAGGAAAGGCTCTTCGTAGTGGATGTGACCGTCAGATATGAAGATAAGGATAACCTGAGAAAAGCGAAGAAAGACAAAATCGATAAGTACACAGAAACCGCAAAACTTCTAAAACTAAAACTAAAATGCCAAACAGCTCAGGTACTGCCAATAGTAGTAGGCTGCAGAGGCGCTATGCCAGAAGCAACGATAGACAACCTAAAAACCTTAGGGCTTACAAAAGGAGAACGACTGACAGTGGCGATGATAGCCATTCGCTCATCGATAGAGATGGCGAACCAATTCATTGACTACGATCGTATAGTATGATCGTTTTACACTAGTACGTATTAAAGTACGTATAAAAATTGACTAATCTTGACAAAGCGGCTGCCCGCTGATATAAAAAAAATGTATAGCCCGTTTCGGCAATATACACCGAACGGTGCGAGTCGTACTATACGAAAGTATAGTACGGGGCGGGTTCTGTGTATGTGGCGCTATATATAGAAATATATGTGGAGCCACATGCATAGAGCCCGGGGCGACACCTCCACGTGGTTTCCCTGGACACATGCCTCTGGCAAGTGACTAAGTTCGCCTCCCGAAAGGGTCCCCGTTACTAATTTTTCCAAGCCCGTAGGGCAGCTCCCTTGGCAGTGGTTTTAGGGACATGGAATATCGTTAATCATAATAGAAATAGGCGTAGTTGTTAAATTTATTGTTATTGTTATACACCTCACGGGGAGGTTATACCCCGGAAGTCTGCTATCACCTACGGTGATAGCACAGGTTTAGCCAAATGACTCGTCATCTAATTAGTGACGCGCATGAATGGATTAACGAGATTCCCTCTGTCCCTATCTACTGGCGGGGGCGACATTTTGACACTCTCACGGGTTGAAATGAGCACCACTGACTGCCAAAAGGTGCTCTGCACGATCCGAGCTGAAGTGGTGAATCAGTAATGACGATCGAAATCGAACGGAAACCTCGTACAAGGGTCAAAAGCTATGCGTACGAAGGTTACGTTCGTCGGCACGTCACTATATGTGCGTGTCGAGCTGGTACGACACGGACCCGTATCAGCGTAGCGACATAATAACATCGCTTTGCGTCTACGTCCGCGCATAAGCCTGAAAAAGCTGCTAGAACATCCAAGCATGCTAATAGATGCTGAGAGCCGCAAGCTCCGAGCATTCTATCATGGAAGGCGCTAGAGGCCATACACCTCTAGCTTAAAATATGTCGCTACTAGCAGAAAAACCTCGAGGATAAGTTGGATGAGGTGTTCGGATCCTCGGAAATGTCGAAAGTCGCAAAGGGACCTAGTGTCCTAGCTGTGCTTGTGCCTCCACGGGGTACCGCTGGATAGCGTGTTCTTGTTGGAGCATGTGAACTAAACGAAGCACAGTGGAGTGGAGGAGACAACCACTCAAAGTCCACGTCTCCCACGTGTTTGCCGTGCGTGGCGACCTTTGTCGTCGGAAAAGAGGATCCTGGGATCTGAGGAGGCCCTCTCCTGCGGGTGAGACGTCTCCAACACGTACCTTTGGCCTCTGCTTCGGCTAGATGGGCGGCTAGGCGAGACAAAGTAACCCTGTGCCTAGTCAATCGGCTTGGAACGACCGTAAGCTATTAGCGAGCGGCGCTCTGTCGGGCGAGGAAGTGGGCTCTAAGGTCTTTTGCTTGCCAATTGATCTGGATGTTCCGCAGACTATATCCTGGGTGATGTCCTAACCTGACCGGATGGCAGGTTCCATATTGAGGGTCCGAGGAGGCCGGGACACGCAGCGGGAAGAAAAATATGCATAACTAATATGGGTAAATTACAAAATTTGAACGTCAAATCGACGGGAACAGCGCAAGGCCCTGCCGAGCGTGAAGTCGTCGTTGCAGAGGGGACAGACGTCGGTGATATTCCCGACCGAATTCCCTCCAAGTCTGGAGATGAGAGGACCGATGCTGTGCCGAAAGGCCGCTTCGTGGTGTCCCTCAAGAGGTGTAAACCACCTAATGGCCCAGTCGATCCTGCCGGGAAGAAACAGGATGTACCGGCAGCCGACGAGGTTAAAGAAAAGAAGAAGACCAAAAAGTCTTCGTCTAAGAAGGGCTCTTCTTCGACCGGGAAGAGCTCCAAAAATGGGGGGCAAAGTGCTAACCCTGCCTCCAAGAAAGGCAAGAGCGGGCCCGCTGGGGATAAGGAACCCGAGCCCGACTCAAACCCTGATAAGGATGAAGACGACGAAGTCGTTGATTCCGCAAAAGTCAAGCCAAAGGGCGGCAAGAAGGTTTCACCGACCGGAAAGCCATCCAAAGGCAGACCGAGAAAGAAGTCGGTGGGGGCGACTTCTGGATCGTTGGTACGGCCTCTCGATCTCATCAGAGACGAAGCCTCTAGGCAAGTGAAGGAGGTTGGCATCGTGGTCACCGCGGATAAATCCCGGGTCACGAAAGAAGCTGCCTCTCGGATCTTGCTTAGTGTGAGCACGCTCAGCGAGCTTGTCCAGGAACTGGCTCTTCGGAACAGCTACCTAGAGGGACAACTCGCCGCGACCAAAAGCGAACTTAACAAAGCTCGCTTGGAAGCGAAGAGCGTAGGGAAGACGTCGCCGACTGCCCCGCGGTCAAAGACGAATTCCCTTGCTGGTAAGCACGCCAACTTGACCTACGCGCAAGCGGTTAAGGTCGAGTGCAACAAAGTTGCTCAAGACGCGGTGAAACCACCACAACATGTGGTGAAGATCTTCCCGCCGAAGGGCAAGGAGCAAAACAGCGACCTTACAAAGGCAACTGTTTTCTCCCTGGTGAAACCAGGCGAAGCAAAGATCCGCGTAAAGTCGGTTCGACGCATCCACTCCGGTGGCATAGCCGTCGAGACTGAACGCAAAGAGGATCTCAAAGCTTTCGCTGAAAATAGCCAGCTTAAAGATAGTGGACTCTCAGTCAATATACAGACAAAGAGGAACCCGTTACTAATAGTATACGATGTTCCTAAGGAAATGTCTAAAGACGAAGTTTCTGATAGGTTGTGGAATCAGAACTTCGGAGAGATGACCCGAAAGGAATTCGTCTCTAACTTCAAGGTCGGCTTCAAAGCTGGATCAGGAAGAAGGGAGACGACCAATTGGGTCATCGAAGTCAGTCCGCAGACACGGCTGCGACTGAAGAGTGGGGAAGGCCGAGTTTACATGGGCTGGTCGTCTTGTCGTGTACAGGACTACGTCTCGGTAACTCGGTGCTTCAAGTGCCAGAAGTTTGGCCATACGGCTAAAAGATGCAAGTACAAGGAAGGCGTATGCGGTCACTGCGCCGAAAAAGGGCATACCTTTGCCTCGTGCAGCAACAAGAGTAAGCCACCGGTTTGCTCGAATTGCAAAGATCGAGGCAAGTCGCACGACCATAAGTCCAGAGACAAGCTGTGCGCATCCTACCAGATAGCGTTACAGCAAATTGTAGCTCAGACCAATTATGGTTAAAAGAGCCGAAAGCGAACGATCTCAGACGCGAATTCGAGTGATGCAGCATAACATGCAGCGAGCTCGAATAGTAACTGACGAGATACGAAATGTTATGCATCAGGAGAGCATAGATGTGTTGCTCGCGCAGGAGCCATACAGCTGTCGGGGCAAATTGTCCGGGCTGGGGATTGCGACGAGAGTGGTCGCGGATGGCGACCGGCCAATGGCGGCTTTAGCCGTCACGAACCGGGACCTAGAAGTGACTAAAATCTCTCAACTATGCGACACTCATCTCTCTTGCGCATGCATTAATGGCACATTCGGTGACGTCTATCTAGTAAGTCAATACTTTCAATATTCGGAAGAAATTGAGCCAAGTTTGACGAGACTAGAGAAAGTACTTACGGTACTTAAACGCAGCAGAGTCGTGATTTCGGCCGATGTCAACGCAAAATCTCCGCTATGGGGAAGCGCGACGACAGACGCTAGGGGAGGTAAACTCGAAGAGTTTATAGCTCGTCACGACTTGGTTGTATTGAACGAGGCTGGTAGTATTCCCACATACTCCAGCTCGACTGGAGAGTCCACGATCGATGTCACGCTAGCGACAAGTGACATGTCCGGCACAGTGCGAGGTTGGAAAGTCCGAAAGGACCTGACGACCAGCGACCACCGTGTCATCGAATTTTCGTTGCAGTTCGCCAACGCGGTAGAAAATCGGCACCTTGAAGGGCGTTTTCATCTGCAAAGTGCGAACTGGCCCAGATTCGAACAAGCGCTGCTGAAAAGCAAGAGGAACTTACCCTCCCGGCCGAATAGCCGAGGCGAGGTCGAACATCTAGCACAGGAACTCGAGCAATCGATTGTCCAAGCGTGCAGTTCTTCAATGCGATCTAAGCGGTGGCACTCCAAATCTGTCCCGTGGTAGACACCAGATTTGACAAGACGGAAGAAGCGAGTCTATAGACTTAGACGAGCCTTCCAAAACTCGAGTTGTTCGGAGGAAGAGAGAGCGGCGCGTAAAGCGGAGTATCTAATTCAGAGAAAAGCTTACACAGCTGCGGTGAAAGCTGCGAAGATGCAAAGTTGGAAGGACTTTGTAACCGAGCAGGGGAACAAAGAGCCATGGGGTCTTGTTTACAAGATCTCAAGAGACAAACTGAATGTCGAGACTGCGGTTTCGAACATTCGGACAGAACAAGGACATACGATGGATTGGAAATCCACGGCGTCTGCGCTGCTGGAGTCGTTAATCCCGGACGATTCGTCCGAGAGCAACACTCCTGAACACGAACGAGCCAGGCGTGAATCCGCTACCGAGCCACTAAGCGAAAACGATCGTGTTTTCTCTTATAAGGAGCTTGAAGACGCGGTGAAACACCTGAAGCGGCGCAAGTGCCCAGGAATAGACAGGATAGAGCCGGAAGTTGTAAAAAGCTCGCTTGGAATTCTCCGAGAAGAGTTACTTCAGCTCTATAATGGCTGCCTGGAGCACGGAGTCTTCCCCGCCAGATGGAAAGTCGGCCTGATTAGAACCATTCTAAAAGGGCAGGACAAACCTGAAGCGGAAGTGAAGTCTTACAGACCAATTTGCCTACTATCCGTAGTTGGCAAAGTTCTTGAGAAGCTAATCGCAAAGCGACTAGCTAATGTGTTCCTACACCCGGAACTGGCCTCTGACCGGCAATACGGATTCAGACCTAAGCGATCCACGGAAGATGCCGTGGTAAAGCTTAGAGAGATGGTGTATAGTCGCCAGGAGCGCTACGTTCTGGGTCTCTCCTTCGACATCTCGGGTGCATTCGACAATGTCTGGTGGCCGAGCGTACTCAACGAGTTGAGGAAACGAGGCTGCCCACTCAACCTCTATCGGCTGATGGTCGACTATTTCTCCAACCGCGTGGTGACCTTAAGGTCTAAGCGCGGAGAAGTGAGGAAAGTCGTAACCAAAGGTTGTCCACAGGGGTCGATTCTCGGTCCGAGTTGCTGGAATATGATATTTGACGGAATTCTGCAACTATTAACGAACACCGGACTCGCTTGCGAGCCCATCGCCTACGCTGATGACCTTCTCGTACTCGTCTACGGCGATTCGAGATTGGAACTCGAGCGAAAAGGGCAGAAGGTGACGGATACGATTTCCAAGTGGTGCAAATCACAAAAGTTATCGCTATCCGCGCCGAAGACCGAGATGATTCTTTTAAAAGGTTCTCTTCAAATGACGAGACCACCTGTGGTGAGGATTGATGAGAAAAGTATCGCTTCTAGGAGTACCATTAGGTACCTGGGCGTATACTTTGACGAAAGACTGGGAGTTAAATCCCATGTTGAATATTTGAGTGCTAAGTCCTTGCAAACGTTTAACGCGTTAACAAGGATTGCTTGTGCGAACTGGGGTTTGGGCCCCCGAGCCATGCGTACTATGTACCGTGGTCTCTTCGTCCCAATCGTGGCGTATGCTGCCGCGGGCTGGGCAGACCTCCTTACCTCTGCATCGAGGAAACTCATTGTCAGAGGATGCGATCCCTGTGATCGCCGGAGAAGTACCGATAGACTTGATGATAGCGGAACGTGCATGCGCTTACAAAATACGAAAAGAACTCGATCTCGAGTTTCAGACATGTCGCATCAGTCACGCCGATCTGGCTGACGGAACGATCTCGCCTAAGGAAGCCTTGGCTGCAGTTAGGCGAGAGGCGCTAGCAGTGTGGCAAAGGAGATGGTCGTCATCGACGAAGGGTAGGACAACGTTCCAATACTTCAACGATGTATCAGACCGTCTTGGCGCGCGTTGGGTGATCACTGATCACTATGTTGCTCAGTTCCTAAGCGGACACGGAGACTTCCGTGCGAAGCTCAAGGAATTCACCTTGGTGGCGGACGAACACTGCGAGTGTGGCGAAGCGGAAACGCCGAGACACATATTGTACGAGTGTCCGCGGTACGGCGAGGCGCGAGGACTCCTTCGCCAAGATGCTACTGCTAAAGGCTTACCATGGCCGGTGCAAGAAGCAGACTTGGTGAGCGAACAAATGTTTAGGAGCTTCCGCAAGTTCGCGCGCGACGTACTAAAACTAAAGGCTGAGCGAACAAATGTGGCCACGGAACAGAGGTGAAAACTTCAAGTTCCGCTGGAATTGGACTCCAACCAGCTGGTCGAAACTCTTGAGTTTCGACTCCTCGGGCCGGGTACCAAGCCCCTCCCGCAATTAGCGGGAGTTTCCCGGAATGGGTATGGACTCGAGGTGGTAGTGGGATCGTCGTCGTTTGTCCTCCAAATGAAACGCGAACGACGATATAGCAAGTAGAGCCATAACATCTGGCACAAAGCAGAAGAAACGAAGCCGGTATGGACTGAATGTCCGAGGTACGGCGCAGCTCGAGTTTACTCGGCTCATTTAAATACTCCACTGTCCCTATCTACTGGAGTTCACCGCTAGGTGGCGCAGAGTACACACGCGTCTTCACGTCGCTCCGTATTTCGAGTGCTTTTTAAGTGGTAAATTCTTCAGGAATAATTAATTAAAGTTATTCAGAGTACAGTGTTAGTGCCTGTGAGCATTTATAAGAAAGATTTATTACGAAAAATCGAGTCGGCGTCGGTTGGCGGCAAGCCGCGGTGACGCGTCGGTTTCTTTATCGATTATATCTGGACTTCAGTCGTCGTGAGAGTGTTGAATCCATTTGTGTTCGTGTCAGCACACTTGCTAAACGCATCGCAAGTGGTTAGAACACAACCAATAAAGACATTAGTCATTTATTGACGAAACATAGTATTGACGGGCAGTTGGCCGCCATCTTGGACGCCATCTTCCCGCCAAAGAGGGACGCCATCACGGGCGCCATCTGGTGGCCGCTTGGAAAAGCTCGAGCCGCCATTCCTTCGCGGGAAATTCAAAATTCAAAAGGAGGACTGCGCCGCTCCTTGGGGCAAGCGCCACATTCAAAACAGTAGAAACGAACAGAATAAGTTGCAACGATGAGTCTCTTTGATAAGAAAACCAAGGACAAGGACAAGGAGAAGGAGAAATACATGAAGAAGAACCAGTCGAAGGTTCAAATCGTGCATAAGATAACGAAGGTTACGCCGGTGTCAAAAACATCAGGGAAGAAGGATGACACGAAAATGGACATAGATGCTACCAGCGACAAACGCAAAACCCGAGATAATAGTTCCGACTCAGACTCGCCGCCAAAGCCGCGCAAGGTAGTTAAGAAGAAGAACACGAAGAACAACGGTTCTAACTCCGAGGACGATAGCGGAAGCGACGAAAGCTCAAGCAGTGACGTCGAATCCAGACCTGACCCTTCACCACTCGAGAACGAATGTTGCAAGCAGAATCAGTGCTGCAAGGAAACGAACGCATCTGACATTGAAAATCATAAGCAAAAGGCAGATCGCATAAAAAAGAACCTGTCTTCGGTCTTAAACGACCAGAGCCTGTCGATCAAGCCCGCGGCCCGCTACGAGATTCTGGAAAAATTTTCAGAAATGCAGAGTCTTGTAACCGTATCGTTACATATAAGATTCGGCGGCGCATCGAGCAATCGATATTCGCGGATATCGATCGCGTGTAGATGTACATACGTATATGTGGATGTATGTATATGTGTATATATATATATATATATATATATATATATATATATGGATATGTATGTATATGTATATATGGGTATGGGTACGTATAGATATCTATACAGCAGACCCGCTGCGTACCGCTGCGCCCCACCATAGCGTAGACGCGCACAGGCTATCCTGTTCTAAGGGAGAGAGCACGTATTCCCCCACGCGGCTAAGATGCGCGCGCATCGATCCCCTCTCGTGCGATCGAAGGAGGTCGATGCAGGAGCGCGATCCGGCACTCTACGTTTGGAATCGGTCGAGTCGACACGTCTCGCGAGCGGTCCGGTGGCGAAACACGGTAGATTCGTTAGAACAGGCAAACCGTCCTGAGATATTCTTGGCAAACCGTCCAAGATATCTTCGCGAACTACGCGCCTCAAACCGAGGAGTCGATAGTGCAAACCGCACTGTGGCACAGCTTGAATCGGAGCTCGAGACCGTTTTCTGGCTGTTCCACGTAGAGTCACGTAGATAAATATTAAAATTCTGAGAAAGTAAAACTGAATCTACCGTACGCCCGCTCACGAAACGTGTTCCGCGGAATCATTATATCATTTCAATTGAGAGTCTAACAGGTAAACAGAATTCAAAATAGAACATTTATTTCCTATCACGGCTACCGAGCCGTTGTCAATATTACGTATCATATTTCTATTTGGAGGTCAATAGTATCTGAAGAGGTAAGCATCGAGCCGGTACGTAACATAAATTCAAAATCGTCGTTTTGCATTTAGTCCGTATAAACTCGCATCCTCGTGCAGATATCGGAGGTGAAGACCCGGGCTAAGCTCTGCCTGATCCGAAGATGTTTCTGTGCGTGTTTGCGAGGTTCTGACGAGTAGACAGAAGTCGTTGCCACCCGGTTTACCGGCTGGGACGTTCGGCTGTTCCTACGTCGTTGGTCGTCGCGTCGAAAGTGATCGAAATCCTCGATCCATCATAACTCACATTCTCGTTGGGATATCGGAGGCGAGGCCCAGGGCTACGCACTGCCTGACCCAAAGATGTTTCTCGACGAGCGTGTGAGCATCTGACGGCAGTCAGCGGTTGTTCTCACCCGGAGTAATTCGGCTGGGCCAATTTCTGTTACTGCTGTTGGCGCGTCGTATGTAAAACGATCGGATTAAGTACGATCAAGGTTGGCCTACCGAACACCGGAGATCTTTCCAAGTCCACCTCGGTGCTGCGGTCTGAACTCTTAGGTGTCGCGGGTCAGTCGGGGTCTAGTACGGGTCGCCACTCTCGCAACCCTCTGAAACTCAGCCGATTGCGGGAGTGATGCTACCGGTCCTCAATCGTTCGTCCGCGTATCGACTCGATAAGAGCATCGCGCGCGGCTCGTCATGAACATAGGAATATCAGATACAGACTCATCCACAAATCAACATAGCATCGCGAATAAGATTCCAAGGCCACACCAGCGTAGAGTCGTTCCTTGTTAGCGAACAAGGAGCTCGTTCGTCGTACTCGCGCGTTCCAAGCGTCGTTGTAATCCGCGTGTTTACATCGCGGCGACAAACGTTTTTCCAAACATTCCAAGCGTCGATCGTAGCTCGAATATAGGGCAAATACGTCGTCACGTATAGATGCGACGCTGTTTATATTTTCTGTCGATTTCGACATTTATATTATTTAAAGAATAGTACGGTTCGTAAGGCATCCGGCCAATTTCATCGTGCGAGCGCTTAGGTCGTCCAGCGGTCTTGCAGCGAAAGATCTTACGCGTCCGTTACGAGATTTCTCCGTTGATTCGTTCGTGACCACTCGCGAAGCCTCATCGATGTTGATGGCTACCGTCAACTTGTGATATTAAAGCGTGCGTATTGCATACGCGGTGCGATACACGAGACTGTAACCGACAGCTGGTAAATAAATCTCGTGTCTACCAGTTCATTGCTATTCGATTATTGAGTCTGCCCAAACCACCTCCGCTTTCCAGTGCCTGGAGGCACGAACCACCTTCGCGACTGCCTTTCGCGAAGAACACGAGGGGTAGTAACCGGCCCCATACATTAACCCTTTCGAGTCTCAGAGATTTCGTTTCTAAATCAGTTCCGTGGAATCTACAGATTAATCCGTTCGATACGCAGCGTCCGCGATCAATTTAAATATTGGCTTTCAAAACCGACTGGCGACCAGAACGCCAGTCGAACGGTTACAGTCTCCTGACAGACGTCCTAATGGCAAACAGCCACCCAAGGTCAACTCCAAGCAACCAGGAGCCAAAACAGGACCAATTATAATACGGCGACCCAACAGAGACCACTGACATATGCGGAACGAGTTGGAATCAATTCAAAGACTGCGGCAATGTCTAACCGCAAACAGGACCCACCACAGGTAATTACTATCAGACCAAAGGATGACAAAACTTTCACTTCCAGCGAGGAAACAAAGGAAGCAGTTCTCAAGATGATCAGCCCATCCACGGAGGAATTGCAAGTCCAAAACGTAAGGAAAATCCAGGGAAATGGCATATTAATTGAGACAGCCAGGGCTACAGACATCAAGACTCTGATGTCCAACAAGAAACTTGCTGCAGCAGGCTTCACAGTAGCAGCGCCAGCGAAGAAAAGCTCGAGGTTAATAATATACCGGGCCCCGAGATGCGCAGATGACGATCTTCTAGAGAAGATAATAGCACAGAATGACGTACCGCAGCAAGAAAGGGAAAACTTCAGGAAACAAACGAAAGTGGCGTTCAAAACCGGGGACAAGGAAAGGGACACCTGCAACGTCATTTTAGAGGTCTCCAACAAAGTCAGAGAACACCTGATTAAGCGTGAACGAATTTTCATAGAATTCGATAGCTGCCACTTCCAGGATTATGTAGCAGCAACCCGCTGTTATAAATGTCAAGGCTATGGACACACGTCCAAGCATTGCAGGAGCGAGAAGGACGTATGCGGACACTGCGCATCTCATGGACACATCTTTAAGGACTGCCCGAAGAAGAAGACCGAAGCAGTATGTTACAACTGCAAAAGGGTGGGCAAGCCTCACAATCACAGTGTGAAAGACAAAGAGTGCCCCGTCTACATCAACGCAATTAATCAGGTCGTTACTCGAACTGATTATGGTCGATAAACCAAATAAAACTTATATTCAGGAAATCAGGATTGCACAGCTTAACATGCGAAGGTCCCAGACAGTGTCTCTCGAAGCAGCCAGACTCCTTAGTGAAAAACATATTGATATTCTTCTAATGCAAGAGCCATATAATATAAAAGGTAAGTTCATCGGGTTTGGCAACCAAGGTACGCAGTGCCATGGCGGCAAACCTGGTGAGCAAGTCTACGCAGGTATTATCATAAAAAATCCATCGCTCTCCGTACTAAAACTGGCTCATCTTAGCAACGAACACTGCACCTGTATTGAAATCACGGATCCGACATGTAACTTTTACATCGCAAGTATTTATTTCCAATGCTCGCATAGAATTGAACCGTACATTGACATGATTCGCGAAATAGTCAAAGCTCTCCCGCGAAAGAAGCTAATCATAGCCGCCGATGCAAACGCGAAATCTTCAATTTGGTATAGCGATACAACCGACGAACGCGGAGAAAAACTAGAAGAAACATTAGCCGAACTAAACTTATACGTGCTGAATGAGCCAGATAATCCACCAACGTTTCAGTCACATTCAGGATCTACGAACATAGATATCACACTGGCAACGGAGAGTATAATCGGTCTCACTAAGGGCTGGAGAGTAGCAGAAGAGATGACTACAAGCGACCACAATATCATCATGTTAAGCATTCGGCCACATAGAACTGGCATAATCAAACAGCAGGAACCTCGCTTTCGCACCAGCAAAGCTAACTGGGAAAATTTTCACCGCAAACTTCAAGAAAATAAAAGCACGCTCTTACAGGATAACGATCTCAACGATAGACAGGGAATAGAAGAGGCTGCAACCAAAATCAGAGAGTGCATCACCACCACCTGCAAATGTACATTACAGACCAAAAGAAAGTATTACAGATCCGTACCCTGGTGGACAAGGGAACTGACAAAAATGAAAAAGGACACATATCGAACCCGTAAAGCATTCCAGCAGGAACACAATACAACGCAGAGAGAACTCAAAAGGAACACTTATAGAGAAATTCGCAGGAAGTACACACTCGAAGTCAACAAAGCTAAAAACGCCAGCTGGCAGGCTTTTGTCACAACGGAAGGCAATGCCAACCCTTGGGGAACAACCTACCGGCTGTGCACGAAGAAAATTACACCTGAACAAGCCCTTGTCACACCAAAGACGGCCGTGAACCAGAACCGATCAATAACCTGGAAGAATGCAGCTGCGGATTTACTGAACGCCCTCGCACCAGACGATACAGAGGACTCCACCAGCCAAAGAGAGAGGAGAGACAACGCGAGTACAGCCCCAGACACAATAGATGAACCAGAATTCACTATCGACGAAGTTAAGAGAGCAATCTCCAGCTTCAAGAACAGGAAAGCACCGGGAACAGACCTTATCGAAGTCGAAGTACTTAAAGCTACATCCGGAACTCTCAGGAAAAATTACACAGATTTATTCAATAACTGTCTGAAATATGGAGTCTTCCCAAGCCTATGGAAAATTGGATCAATCAGAGCACTGCTTAAGGGCGCGGATAAAGATGACTCTGCCCCAAATTCATATCGACCGATATGTCTCCTCTCGGTGATAGGAAAATGTCTCGAGAAACTGATCGTAGGGCGTCTGGAAAACGTATTCCTGCATCCAGAGCTAGCATCAGACAGACAATATGGGTTTAGAAAAGGTAAGTGCACCACTGATGCAATAATAAAAATGCAAAATACGGTGAAAGCCTCGCCACAAAAATACGCCTTGGCCATACTTTTCGATATCTCCGGAGCGTTCGATAACGTATGGTGGCCCAGCATCCTGCATCGCCTAAAGGAACGGAACTGCCCTAGAAATATATACCTACTTCTCGCTGATTACCTTAACGACAGAACAGTTAAAATAATAGGAAAAAATAACGAAGTACAAAAGACTGTCACAAGGGGGTGCCCGCAAGGATCCATTCTCGGCCCATCACTATGGAATCTCGTCTTCGATGACCTCCTTAACACTCTTACGGCAAGGGGTTTCGAGGTCTTCGCCTACGCCGACGACTTACTCATCCTCATCACTGGAAATTCAAGAAGAGAACTAGAGGTACAAGGACAGGAAGCCGCAACAATCACAGAACATTGGTGCACAGAGGAAAAACTTACGCTATCAATCAAGAAAACGGAAATGTTATTATTAAAAGGAATTTTGGACATAAGAAGACCGCCAACAATCAAACTGTACAAAAAGTCGATACACCTCGCAGAAACAGTGCGCTACCTTGGGCTACACATGGACACAAGGATGCACATCAAAACCCATGTCTCAAAAATCAGAGCGAAAAGTGCAGAAAAATTTAATAGACTAGCAATAGTTGCACGCAGAGACTGGGGACTGAAATACAGAAGCCTCAAAACTCTCTACACCGGAGTCTTTGTTCCGATAGCAACCTATGCCGCTGCAGCATGGGCAGACAGGGCGAACTCACATCATACCAGAACTATCACAGCAGCTCAAAGATTTGCTCTGCTCCGAACACTCAAGGCATATGCCTCGAGTCCAACCGAAGCACTGCAAATTATCGCAGGAACGCCGCCCATCGACCTAAAAATACTAGAAGCAAAATTAAGATACTCAGTCAGAAATAATATATCATTCAACCTACCTAACTACCGATTCCCAGAGAACGTGACTGACGCTCCACCAGCGGAAGCAATCACGCAGTATATTCACACTGAATGGCAAAAACGTTGGCAAAGCTCAGCAAAAGGCAGACATACCTATAAGATAATTCCGAAAATACAGGACAGAATGGATAATAAATGGCTAATCCCGAACCATTATAACGTACAGTTTCTGACGGGACACGGCGACTTTGCAGCAAAACTGAAGCAGTTAGGAATCACAGACGACGAGCTATGTGACTGCGGACAGGTCGAAACACCGGAACACATCCTCATCCACTGCAAGAAGTACGAGAACGAACGAGCTGTTTACCGACGAAAAAAGGAACAAATTGGACACCAATGGCCACCTGAACCAACCAAATGGATCACCGAGGACTGCATCAAGGAATTCAACGAGGCAACGAGAAATATCCTGAAGAAGAAAGAAGAAAACTGGACACGGATTCGACACAGTGACAACAATAAAAGGATGAGAAGATACCGGCAAGGCCTCCGCGAGGCAGGGCGCAGAGAAGGAGAAATCGGAACTAGATAAGGTCAGTATCTATACATTAACAAAGTACAATCTGTTCCAGGCCCAACATCTACAACCTCCGGTACACAATATAACCAACCACCCTGACGATCAGCGTAGGCGGTACCTATAACATCTTTGGTATCGTGATCGCAGGGTGTAACGGCAAGCGGCTCGTCCGTGCCAACCTGTAAGAGACCGAGCGTTAAGCTGGTAACTCCGCCTCCCCGTGGCCCTCGCTGGTAACGTTCCGACGGCGGTGCGTCTCCTCGGAGACGTGCCGACGGAGAAACGGCTAAGTGAGTTACTTCCCGTATGGGACGGTCTACCCTTTCGATGATCCTTAAGCGGTGAGAGAGGGGTTTTTCTAAGTCCGAAGTTCTCAACATCTACGAACTTACTCTTCGTAGTGGTTTCACTTTAGCTAGAAAGTGGCCCTTGCCGATATGAGGGAAACCTCGAGGTGCGGCATTCTCTCGAAAGAGAGATGGGCAAGACTAAATGTCCCTATCTACTGGACTTCACCGCTAGGTGGCGCAGAGTACAGACGCGCCTTCACGTCGCTCCGTAATCCAAGTGCTATTTCAGTGGTATAAATCACAGGAAAAATTATTTAAAGCAGTTCAGAGTGTTTTATTAGTGTCAGTGAGCATTCGTACGAAAAAGTTCGGTGATCACGCGACCGGAGAAAGGATTATTTGCGAAAATCGAGTCGGCGTCGGTCGGCGGCGAGCCGAAGTGACGCGTCGATTCTCGGATCGAGCATTTCTCGACTTCAGACACCCAGAAAGTGTCACATTCATTTGTGCACAGGACATTATCGTTGGTGAATCTAACGCAAGTGGTTTAGACTTGTTCGATAGCAATAATAGACATTTATCAAGGAAATATTGAACAAGCGTGGGCTTGGCCGCCATCTTGGACGCCATCTTCCCGCCAACAGGGACGCCACCGCGGGCGCCATCTCGCGGCCGCCTCTCGAACTCCGAGCAGCCACTACCGCGTAGGCCCTTCTTCGGCACCAGCGACGAATGACCTAACCTGAAATGGTCGATACACGCATGGACTGCGATTGTGTCCACAATCGCCCGAAGCGTTTCAACTCGAGCACTGACAGCGACGAAGATTCCTCCAAGGAAGGAAGACACCGGAGCAAAAAGCGTAGAGACAGTGCGAAAAACAACAAGAACTCGAACGTCAGATCCGATTCAGCATCCTCCTGCGCAAGCAGCAGTGCTCTGAAAACCGACACAGCTACAAATTTTAAAATGCCCGGCAACACGAACATAGCCGCTCTGTACACCATCCAGGAGAAATTTGAAAAAATTGAGACAGTTTCCAAGGACGCGAAGAGAATGAAGAAACACACAGCCGCGTTAGAAAGCTTCATAGCGGAATTAATCGAAGAAAATAAAAATCTAAAGAAGCAGCTGAAAGACGGGACAACCATCCAGGAACAGATCCAGCATCTCGGTACCACGCTCAGCGGAGTTGTTGAGACGCTCTCTACTTTCGGCCAACGACAGAACACACAAGCGCAGTCGTCATATGCGGATAAAGTGAAGGTGTCCTCCCGCATAATGCCACCGCAGCCAATCAAGCCGCCGCGAAATCTCATCGCAGTGTATCCGTCGGCGACCAGCAAGATCACCGACAGCGAAGGCACGAAGGATGCCCTAATGAAGAACTTTGACCCTTGCAAAGAAAAATGGCAGATTGTACAAATGAAGAAAATCTCCAAAAAAGGCGTTCTCATCGAAACGAGCAGCAAAGAAGATCTAGAGAAACTGCGGACGAACGAGAAGATTCTCAGTGCTGGACTCACAGCTGAAGTGCCATCAAGGAAGACCCCGATGGTTATCATCTATAACCTTCCGAAGGATCTCTCTGAGAAAGAGCTCACGGAGAGCATAAGAAGCCAGAACGCTGACCATCTATCGCAGGAAACATTCGGCAAAGAGTTCAATCTCCGCTTTAAGACCGGTGACAAAAGCAGAGATACGGTTAACTGGACAGCCGAAGTAACGCCGTCGCTCAGGAAAATCCTGGAAAAGAGAAACAAGGTGCACATAGGTTGGACCTCCTATGTAATCAAGGATTACGTACCTGTAAGCAGATGCTACAAGTGCCAATCCTTCGGGCACGTCGCGAAGTACTGCCGCGCTGAAGAAGACACGTGCGGACACTGCGGCCAAGACGGTCACTCCTTCAACAGCTGTACAACGAAGACGAAGAATCCGACATGCATCAACTGCAAGCGAGCTGGCAAGCCGCACAACCATTCATCCAGAGCGAAGGATTGTCCTGCCTATAAGCACGCGATGCAGACATATATCTCAAAAATAGATTATGGTAAGTAATCTAAATAATCTTTATAACTCACCCGCTTTCTCAATTCCAGGTAGCTCCAACGCAGCAGACCCAGTGAAGAATGCAGCCCTTCGACGAGAAATAGGAATTAACATCGGTCAACTTAACATGCGACGATCCCAAACAGTGTCGCTCGAAGCCGCCAAGCTACTGGACGAAAAACATCTCGACGTGCTCCTGATGCAAGAACCCTACAACATCAAGGGGAAATTTATAGGATTCGGCAACAAAGTTCTTCAATGCCACGGCGGAAAACCAGGGGAACAGGTCTACTTAGCTTAGCCGTCCGACTGTTGCCAGCCAGACGTTGCCCAGCTCCCACCTCGTGGAGGTGTGGAAGGCACGGGAGCCACGTTTCATCAAGTGGCGTCGTTGGAGAGATACGGATGCTGTCGAGAGACATAGCTAGCAAGCAGCTACCTCCTCGTTGGTTCCCGCTGTGAGTACCTTCCTCGGAAGGGAAACCAAATGCTGCCTCTGTGACAAACCGATCCTGCTGGGTTGCCAGCCCGCTCGATCGTATTAAGTCGGCCCAGTTATAAATAGTAAAGCCTCGGATGAAAACACTCTTATAGCCGGTGGGCCCACAGGCTCACCAGGCCCGACTACACACAACGACGGGGTTAGACAGGATTGCGTACCGTTCATCTGCAGAATGCCTGGGTGCAACAGAGAATTCCCGACATCTAGAGGGAGAGGAGTTCATGAGCAACGTACCCATAAAAGCTGGTACGATGAGAGACAAGTTGAGGTACTTGACATTCGTAAGGCACATTGGAGCGCCGAAGAACTCGCGCTATTAGCGCGCCAGGAGGCTAAATTCACGATAGAAGGGGTCAGATATATAAATAAAGCGTTAGTTCCCCTCTTTCCTAACCGCAGTCTGGAAGCCATAAAAGGTCAGCGAAAGAATAGAACCTACAAGGACAAAGTCCTTCAAATAATTCAAGAACTCGAGAATGCTGAACAACCACAACAACATCAAGTGATACCCAATGACCTTCAGTCAGATACGAATGACATGATAGCGGCGATCCGAGAAGTACATAAGAGTCTTAAACCACTAGCCGGTAATGACTTCTACGCAGGCCACCTCGGCCAAATTTATGACAACATCGATACATGGTCGCTCGAACGAACTTTCGAAGAGCTGCAGCTATACTTGTTGACGGTGTTTCCACTACCGCTACGAAAGAAAGAAAAGCCGCAACAACAATATTCCGACCAGGCTGTCACTAAGCGTAAGGCTAGGCGAATTGAGTACGCCCGTACACAACGTGCCTGGAAACGCCATCCCTGCAAGTGCCTGAGAACCATTCTCAAGGATAAAGTGTCAGCGCAAATACCGCCTAAGGATTTGATGTTGCCGTTTTGGAAGGCGGTAATGACTGAATGTGGCAGTCAATCGCCTGGTACCGGAAATCGGAGTCCAGTTATTACGGACTTATGGCGACCGATCGTCCCCGAGGAGATAAGAAGGTCCTTCCCGGAGATGGCGACTGCGCCTGGCCCGGACGGCCTAACAACAAGGCAATTTAGAGCTATGCCTCTGAATATAATAGCAAGGATCTTCAACCTATTCCTGCTATGTGGAAAGCTGCCTAAACATCTGGTAGCTTCTAGAACAGTTCTTATCCCTAAGAAAGATAATGCTCTTGAGCCCGGGGACTACAGACCCATCACGGTGTCCTCAATTATTGCAAGAACCTTCCACAAAGTCCTAGGAAAGCGAATCATCGGCGCAATTCAACTGGACCCGAGACAGAAGGCATTCGTACCGGTAGATGGATGTAACGAAAACATCTTTGACCTAGACCTAGTACTTCGGTATCATCGCCAGAACTTCAAGCCACTATATATTCCATCGATGGATATTGCGAAGGCCTTTGACTCGGTGACTCATAATGCCATCAGAGACACATTAATAAAGGTAGGTCTCCCAGACCCCATGGTGCGATATATAGCCGGCATGTACGAGGAAAGCACGACCAGAATAATGTGTGGTGACTGGGAATCGGACGACATACACCCCACCTGTGGAGTGAAGCAAGGTGACCCACTCTCACCGATTATATTTAATATGGTGATTGACACGCTCCTTAAAAGAATACCTCCTGAGGTGGGTGTCAACATAGATGGAGTGCACTATAACGCACTCGCTTTTGCCGATGACATGGTGTTTATGGCATCTACACCAAATGGACTCCAAATGTCGATCGACTTAGCTGCTGAATATCTGACGCAATGTGGGCTGAATATTAATGCCTCGAAATCGTTCACGGTGTCCATTAGAAACGTACCACACATTAAAAAGTCCGTAGTCGACGCAAGTATGAAGTTCTGCTGTCAGGGGAGACAACTGCCGTCACTCACAAGAGAAGATGAGTGGAAATACCTAGGCGTGCCATTTACACCCGAAGGCCGTCAGGGAACAAACGAGATTGGCCAATTAAAGGAAGCGCTGAACAAACTCACCAGAGCACCCCTAAAACCGCAACAACGAATGTTTGCTCTTAGAGTAATGGTACTGCCAGGTCTGTACCATCTATTGACTCTAGGATACACCACCCTCAGCAAACTGAAGAAAATCGATACAAGGGTGCGGGAGGCTGCTCGAAAATGGCTAGGTCTCCCCCATGATGCCCCAAACGCCTACTTCCATGCTAACGCAAAAGATGGTGGTTCATCAATACCATCGATGAGGTGGCTGATGCCTCTCAGACGGAAGGAAAGGCTACAATCCATGGTGAGAGAAGGTGAGGAAGCCTCCTCCTACCTGGTAATGGAGATGCAAAAAGCTACCAGAAGGCTGAGAGAGGAACGTGAGGAGATCGACAGCTCACAAAAGATTGAGCAGCGATGGGCCAAACTACTCTACTCTTCGAGTGACGGAAAAGCGCTGAAGGATGCGAGGAAAGTCCCACAACAACACCAGTGGGTAACTGATGGAAATCGCTTCCTTTCAGGAAGGGACTACGTCAATATAATTAAACTTCGGATTAACGCCCTACCCACAAGATCACGAACAGCGAGAGGTAGAAGGAAAGAGAGAATCTGCAGGGCTGGTTGCAACGAACCGGAGACCATCAACCACGTTCTACAAAGATGTCATAGGACACATGGGGCAAGAATTGAGAGGCATAACGCAATAGCGAAATACCTCAAAAGAGCACTTGCCAATAAATTTGAGAACGTGGACGAGGAGCCACACTTCATGACAACTGAAGGGCTACGTAAGCCAGACCTGATAGCGACGAAGGGTCAGGAGGCCATCGTCGTTGACGTGCAGATAGTGAGCGAACAGAGTGACCTACAGAAAGCTCACCAAACTAAAATAGACCGCTACTGCCAACTCAAGGACTCCATCATATCGAGATATAGCGTCCATGATGTCAAGTTTACCTCTGCCACCTTATCTTGTAGAGGAATCTGGAGCGAAACATCGGCCAAAGATATGACGACCTAGGGCATACTGAGGAAATCGGAACTGAAAATCCTCTCCACGAGAGCTCTGGTTGGAGGCCTAAACGCATTCTGGAAATTCAATAAAATGACCGCGCGCAGAACCCAACAACGAACGGGAATCGGATGAGTGTCGGACCCAGTCGGACCAGCTGTGCTGCCTGCAGATAATCAGGCATAATAAAGGGTGGAGTTTTAGTGGGTATGCACTAGGTGTGAGTCCCACACTCCCGGCAAATAACATCTAGCCGAGGTGCGTAACGCATTTCTCCACCTCCCAAAAAAAAAAAAAAAAAAAAAAAAAAAAAAAAAAAAATAGCCAATTGCCTCGTCATCTAATTAGTGACGTAAGTGGATGGTGAAGAGAAAGTAGATGCTCTATTGCAAGGGGCGATGATGCGCAACGAGACCTCTCGTTAGGTCCTTCAGCCTCTCGCGCTCAAGTCTACCCCACCTCCTCGTGGTGCCCGCTGGTATAGCAGACGGGGTTCAGGCGAAGGGTGAATGGCACAGGGCCATCAATAGGTGTCGGGCGGTTCGCCGTACTAGTATCCTAGATGAGCCCCGGTGCAGACCACACGGCTTTCACCCTTAAAGCTACAGCTCGTGAGCTACCCAATCCCACAACTGTGGGCAACGGATGCCGGCTGTAGCAATGAAGTGTGGTAGAGATACGCATAAGCGATCTCAACGATTACCTATTAAACGGTGCCGGAGTAATCTGGCAGACATAGGTATCTAAAGAGGGCAAGTACCGTATAAAGAGGTTAGGAGGGTTAGATCGTCTTGGTACAAACGCCAAGCCCTAACTAACACCAGACTAACTCAGGGTGAATGGCACAGGGCCATCAAAGGTGTCGGGCGGTTCGCCGTACTAGTATCCTAGATGAGCCCCGGTGCATACCACACGACTTTCACCCTTAAAGCTACAGCGCGTGAGCTGCCCAATCCCAAATATGTGGGTAACGGATGCCGCCTGGAGCAATGAAGTGTGGTAGAGAGACGCGTAAGCGTCCTCGACGGTGACCTATCCAACGTTGCTGGAGAAATCCGGCAGACATAGGCATCTAAGGGGAGGGGGAGCCCCACCGGACTGTCAGCCGGTGCCCCCTCGCATGGTGTCGGCCTCTTAGGGGCAGTGACCACTAGAGGATAGGTCGGGAGGGAATCTGATTCTGTGCGCGGAATAACGCCCAACTTGGACCTATAAACCCCACGGGGGGGTAAAGCCCCGGAAGTCTACCGCTGCTTGTCGCGGTACAGGTATAGCCAAATGCCTCGTCATCTAATTAGTGACGCGCATGAATGGATTAACGAGATTCCCTCTGTCCCTATCTACTGGCGGGGGCGACATTTTGACACTCTCACGGGTTGAAATGAGCACCACTGACTGCCAAAAGGTACTCTGCACGATCCGAGCTGAAGTGGTGAATCAGTAATGACGATCGAAATCGAACGGAAACCTCGTACAAGGGTCAAAAGCTATGCGTACGAAGGTTACGTTCGTCGGCACGTCACTATATGTGCGTGTCGAGCTGGTACGACACGGACCCGTATCAGCGTAGCGACATAATAACATCGCTTTGCGTCTACGTCCGCGCATAAGCCTGAAAAAGCTGCTAGAACATCCAAGCATGCTAATAGATGCTGAGAGCCGCAAGCTCCGAGCATTCTATCATGGAAGGCGCTAGAGGCCATACACCTCTAGCTTAAAATATGTCGCTACTAGCAGAAAAACCTCGAGGATAAGTTGGATGAGGTGTTCGGATCCTCGGAAATGTCGAAAGTCGCAAAGGGACCTAGTGTCCTAGCTGTGCTTGTGCCTCCACGGGGTACCGCTGGATAGCGTGTTCTTGTTGGAGCATGTGAACTAAACGAAGCACAGTGGAGTGGAGGAGACAACCACTCAAAGTCCACGTCTCCCACGTGTTTGCCGTGCGTGGCGACCTTTGTCGTCGGAAAAGAGGATCCTGGGATCTGAGGAGGCCCTCTCCTGCGGGTGAGACGTCTCCAACACGTACCTTTGGCCTCTGCTTCGGCTAGATGGGCGGCTAGGCGAGACAAAGTAACCCTGTGCCTAGTCAATCGGCTTGGAACGACCGTAAGCTATTAGCGAGCGGCGCTCTGTCGGGCGAGGAAGTGGGCTCTAA
This sequence comes from Sphecodes monilicornis, assembly GCA_913789915.3. Lineage (NCBI taxonomy): Eukaryota > Metazoa > Arthropoda > Insecta > Hymenoptera > Halictidae > Sphecodes > Sphecodes monilicornis. Next base: position 239,574 of record CAJYYI030000363.1, read on the forward strand.
GGTCTTTTGCTTGCCAATTGATCTGGATGTTCCGCGGACTATATCCTGGGTGATGTCCTAACCTGACCGGATGGCAGGTTCCATATTGAGGGTCCGAGGAGGCCGGGACACGCAGCGGGAAGAACAATATGCATAATTAATGGGCGACTTCTGGATCGTTGGTACGGCCTCTCGATCTCATCAGAGACGAAGCCTCTAGGCAAGTGAAGGAGGTTGGCATCGTGGTCACCGCGGATAAATCCCGGGTCACGAAAGAAGCTGCCTCTCGGATCTTGCTTAGTGTGAGCACGCTCAGCGAGCTTGTCCAGGAACTGTCTCTTCGGAACAGCTACCTAGAGGGACAACTCGCCGCGACCAAAAGCGAACTTAACAAAGCTCGCTTGGAAGCGAAGAGCGTAGGGAAGACGTCGCCGACTGCCCCGCGGTCAAAGACGAATTCCCTTGCTGGTAAGCACGCCAACTTGACCTACGCGCAAGCGGTTAAGGTCGAGTGCAACAAAGTTGCTCAAGACGCGGTGAAACCACCACAACATGTGGTGAAGATCTTCCCGCCGAAGGGCAAGGAGCAAAACAGCGACCTTACAAAGGCAACTGTTTTCTCCCTGGTGAAACCAGGCGAAGCAAAGATCCGCGTAAAGTCGGTTCGACGCATCCACTCCGGTGGCATAGCCGTCGAGACTGAACGCAAAGAGGATCTCAAAGCTTTCGCTGAAAATAGCCAGCTTAAAGATAGTGGACTCTCAGTCAATATACAGACAAAGAGGAACCCGTTACTAATAGTATACGATGTTCCTAAGGAAATGTCTAAAGACGAAGTTTCTGATAGGTTGTGGAATCAGAACTTCGGAGAGATGACCCGAAAGGAATTCGTCTCTAACTTCAAGGTCGGCTTCAAAGCTGGATCAGGAAACAGGGAGACGACCAATTGGGTCATCGAAGTCAGTCCGCAGACACGGCTGCGACTGAAGAGTGGGGAAGGCCGAGTTTACATGGGCTGGTCGTCTTGTCGTGTACAGGACTACGTCTCGGTAACTCGGTGCTTCAAGTGCCAGAAGTTTGGCCATACGGCTAAAAGATGCAAGTACAAGGAAGGCGTATGCGGTCACTGCGCCGAAAAAGGGCATACCTTTGCCTCGTGCAGCAACAAGAGTAAGCCACCGGTTTGCTCGAATTGCAAAGATCGAGGCAAGTCGCACGACCATAAGTCCAGAGACAAGCTGTGCGCATCCTACCAGATAGCGTTACAGCAAATTGTAGCTCAGACCAATTATGGTTAAAAGAGCCGAAAGCGAACGATCTCAGACGCGAATTCGAGTGATGCAGCATAACATGCAGCGAGCTCGAATAGTAACTGACGAGATACGAAATGTTATGCATCAGGAGAGCATAGATGTGTTGCTCGCGCAGGAGCCATACAGCTGTCGGGGCAAATTGTCCGGGCTGGGGATTGCGACGAGAGTGGTCGCGGATGGCGACCGGCCAATGGCGGCTTTAGCCGTCACGAACCGGGACCTAGAAGTGACTAAAATCTCTCAACTATGCGACACTCATCTCTCTTGCGCATGCATTAATGGCACATTCGGTGACGTCTATCTAGTAAGTCAATACTTTCAATATTCGGAAGAAATTGAGCCAAGTTTGACGAGACTAGAGAAAGTACTTACGGTACTTAAACGCAGCAGAGTCGTGATTTCGGCCGATGTCAACGCAAAATCTCCGCTATGGGGAAGCGCGACGACAGACGCTAGGGGAGGTAAACTCGAAGAGTTTATAGCTCGTCACGACTTGGTTGTATTGAACGAGGCTGGTAGTATTCCCACATACTCCAGCTCGACTGGAGAGTCCACGATCGATGTCACGCTAGCGACAAGTGACATGTCCGGCACAGTGCGAGGTTGGAAAGTCCGAAAGGACCTGACGACCAGCGACCACCGTGTCATCGAATTTTCGTTGCAGTTCGCCAACGCGGTAGAAAATCGGCACCTTGAAGGGCGTTTTCATCTGCAAAGTGCGAACTGGCCTAGATTCGAACAAGCGCTGCTGAAAAGCAAGAGGAACTTACCCTCCCGGCCGAATAGCCGAGGCGAGGTCGAACATCTAGCACAGGAACTCGAGCAATCGATTGTCCAAGCGTGCAGTTCTTCAATGCGATCTAAGCGGTGGCACTCCAAATCTGTCCCGTGGTGGACACCAGATTTGACAAGACGGAAGAAGCGAGTCTATAGACTTAGACGAGCCTTCCAAAACTCGAGTTGTTCGGAGGAAGAGAGAGCGGCGCGTAAAGCGGAGTATCTAATTCAGAGAAAAGCTTACACGGCTGCGGTGAAAGCTGCGAGGATGCAAAGTTGGAAGGACTTTGTAACCGAGCAGGGGAACAAAGAGCCATGGGGTCTTGTTTACAAGATCTCAAGAGACAAACTGAATGTCGAGACTGCGGTTTCGAACATTCGGACAGAACAAGGACATACGATGGATTGGAAATCCACGGCGTCTGCGCTGCTGGAGTCGTTAATCCCGGACGATTCGTCCGAGAGCGACACTCCTGAACACGAACGAGCCAGGCGTGAATCCGCTACCGAGCCACTAAGCGAAAACGATCGTGTTTTCTCTTATAAGGAGCTTGAAGACGCGGTGAAACACCTGAAGCGGCGCAAGTGCCCAGGAATAGACAGGATAGAGCCGGAAGTTGTAAAAAGCTCGCTTGGAATTCTCCGAGAAGAGTTACTTCAACTCTATAATGGCTGCCTGGAGCACGGAGTCTTCCCCGCCAGATGGAAAGTCGGCCTGATTAGAACCATCCACGGAAGATGCCGTGGTAAAGCTTAGAGAGATGGTGTATAGTCGCCAGGAGCGCTACGTTCTGGGTCTCTCCTTCGACATCTCGGGTGCATTCGACAATGTCTGGTGGCCGAGCGTACTCAACGAGT
>CAJYYI030000363.1:247500-255163 GCA_913789915.3 Sphecodes monilicornis
CTCGAACCATCGATGGAAAGAATGGACCTCATGATCGAGATAGCGGCCCTTCTGGAAATCAGCCACAAGGATGCGATCGTGAAAACGATCAGGTATGCCTTCGGAGGAACGAGGACCGCCATCATCTCGATCCCGGCGGTGGCTGCTCGGAAAATCAAGGACGAGCAAAGGGTGAGAATAGGCTATACAGTCTGCAGGATTAATAGGACGCAGAACCTTACCAGATGTTTCAGATGTCACGAATTCGGTCATATGTCTTATACATGTAAATCCCAAATTCAAGGTAGGGAGATCTGTAGAAGATGCGGAACTACCGGACACTCGATCGACAGCTGCAAAGCTATCAGATCGTGCATACTTTGCACTAGGAGGGGGGTCCCTGCGGCCAAAGCTGAACACGTGGCAGGAGCGGCAAATTGCCCACAGTACATTAAGTACATCAGGGAAATGAAAGGACTGGAAAGGAATTAGCACAGTCTAAGGTAAAAACTTTCCAGAAGACGAATACGAGCAAAGAAACCAGGACCACCCGCACAGAAGCGGATCCAGGAACCGGAACTCGTATCGAAGAATGAGGAAGACAGGAAAAAGAAAGAAAAAACCAAGCGTGATATGAACACATATCCATTTATTTATACACTTTTATTTATACTCATTTATATATCTAAATATAAGTTGTGTGTATACGTGAGAGTGTAGATGTGTTGGATGTATGTATGTATGTAAGGTAATGATGTGAACAATGAAAGGATTGAGTGAAACGGAATTGTACAAAAGAAATGTGTCTGAGCGGACGAGGCTATAAAATGTACGAGAATGAATGCACGAATAAGACGAGGACAAAAATATTGGACCTCCCTTCGCTGTATGTATTAGTGTACGTGACCATTTGTATGTAAGATGGAGAGATTTATGTGAGAAAGACAAGAAGCGAAAGAAGAGAGAGAAATGAATGCAAGAGATAGAGAGAAAACGATGAAAGGGAGGGGAATGTCCGTGTAAGACGAAGATGAAGATATGTCTTCACCTACGCTTCGAGCAAACCCCAGGGATGCGTCACATAGTATGCAAGAAGAAGATGATTACGTACGAGATAAGGAGAGGCTGCAAAAAGAAGAAATGTGCGAGTGAAAGGGATAAATTGCTACTGTCGCAGGATAATGCGTGCGCACAGCACACTAAATCCATGCGAGAGTAGTTAATTGAAACCTAAACTAAAAGACATTCTTCTTGAAAAATATTTCAGGCTTGGAAATGTTATACCGATGCCCGAGGATGTCTGGAAGTCGGAACTGCTATGCTGGGAACAAGGTGGACGAGATACCGGAAGCTGCAGAGGACCCGTAGGAACAAGGAAGCGACCAGGGCTTTGTGAAAGCCCGAGGAAATGCAGAAATGAGGGGCCGGGTATTAGCAGAACACTGGGAGCTGAACGGGACGACGAGGGAATCTGCGGTGAAAGGGGATACTCGACCACCAGGAGCTGGATGCAGCAATAACTGCAGCAGGATTAATCTGGACGAGCTGCACCAACGGCGGATTGCAGAACAACGAACATCATTGCCGCCGTAACCAAGGGAGATCAACATCCAAGGTTCTTTCGTCTCCTAACATCACGACAGAATCGGGAATTTAATTTAAGGATAGCGAGATATCTCTTAAAAAGCGTTTTATATCTTAAAACAAAAACAATTATAATGAAGAAGCAGTATAATTGTTTTTCATAAACCATACGAATTAGAAGCTTGTAAAAAGTAATAATTAGAATTAATGAGGTATAGATTAGGGTAGAATTAGATATATTGTCAATAACCGAAGGGCACACTTAAAAAGCAAGAGTTATAATGCTTAATATAAAACATAGAATAGGTAACGCGAATACCCCGTATGCACCGGGACCCGGTATACAGCGATGTAAAGACAGGAACCAGGGCAAAATGGCTGACTCAAACACGTGAATCAGCTATATATTTTTAATGATTACGCAAAATATAGAACACGAACGTTGCTCAAAATGTGAACGGGATGCTTTTTCAATACGGGAAGTAGATTAGCAAAAGAATTTCCAAAAAATTCGGTCACGTTTTAGAGATTTTTTGCGGGATGCAAATTTACATTTTCCGATTAAATGATTCGATTCCACGGACTAAAATAAGACATTTTCACCTCTTGGTGAAAATGGAAATATTGAACCCCGTGGAAGTTATTTACAATTTCATTCGAGAGGACGTAAAAGCGCTTGCGCACTCGGGGCGCTTGAACTAGGATAGAGAGAGAGAGCGGCGAGGCACGCATAGCGGCACGACAAGGACGGAAATACTTTGTAACTCTGCCTGAACGTAGATTCGCCACGACGACGAGCGCAGGCAAATACGTCTATGCATGCCGCAACAATTTCTGAGGAATCTAAAGTCTTCGGAGATCTAGCGAATTGCACTGGACGGGGCACGCGACGTTCGTCCTGGCGGGCTGCAACAGTGGTGCATCCGTGTCTATGCTGCTTATCTATTTACGGATAAAATAGAATAAAAATAGAATAAAGGGAAAAAGAATAGATAAGACACGAACATCTTATCTAATTTATCTAATATAAATCACAGCAATCGGCCAGGTAATTTGTCTGCAATTACACAGACAAACAGATATTTATATGAGTACTTGGGTGCGTATTCGTGCACGCACGTGCTTACCGGCATTCGTATGCATGAGTATGCACCTAATAATAATAATAAAAAGCGGGAACTAGCAATATAATACTCTTCCAGCCTTGAGGAAGCAGGTCCGTGGATCAACGTTCGTGATTAACCTAATAGACGCATAAGCATTGCTTAAAAAATTGAAAAATCGCGAATTCAGGTAGAAAAGAACGTAGGAATACCGTCGGAGCGAGTGAGAGGGGGGGATCATACACTGTATCGCTCTATCTCACTTGCACGCACACCCCGTGGCCGTTAGCCGGCATAGTAACAGCTTAGTTGCGTGGCCAGGGGCGGTGGGGAGCGGAGAGGGGGGTTAACCAAACAGACAGAGAACGAAGGAAGACGGATAACGACAACAACCAGAAGGTGAACACCGTTACGGTTGTTGTCACGTCGAAAACGTTAGCAACGTAAACGATGAGTCACCCACAGCTACACCCTCGTTCGAAAATCCCCTCGGGCCAATCGTAACGAGGGATGAGGGTGACGTGCATCGTGACGTCAGATTTTCAACCAGCTGCGAAACGGTCCCGAGTCCGTGGAGCAGCCATTGCGATTAGGAAAGTTGTTCGGATAGGATCGACGTTTTTAACGACCATTCTTTTCGGTTTTAACTTCTTCGAAAGTAGAGTCTTAAGAGTTCTAAGTGTGCCCAGAGGTTCTCTAGGGTTAAATTAGAATAGGACAGGGTGCTTTGGCATAAGAGAGAGAGCGAGAATGAGAAGTGTGAAAGCGGTATAGGATTTCGAAAAAATCAAAAAATTAGGGAGGTTTTTTCGATTCGATAGCTCGAGGGAGGCGTTTTCCCTCCGGAAATTTTTTACAAATTTTTTTCGGCCGGTTAGAAGCGCGATTCTCTCGGCGAACTTAGACGCGAATTAGGATAAATAGTGAGTGCGAGTGAGAGAAAGTAATCGAGTGCGAGACAGCGCGACGCGATACCGCAGGAGAGCGAGAGAGACAGGGAAACCCTCGGGTATTCCTGTGTATAAGCGATCGTGCGTGAGCGTGAAAGAGTGCGCGAGATAGAAAGTGAGAGAGCGAAAGAGAACGACAGAGCGAAAGAGCGAGAGAGAATATAGAGAACGCGTGTGTGTGAGAGAGGGACGGAGCGAGGCAAACCCTATAAATCAATCTGATTGATTTACAGGTGACAGGAGCGCCAAATTTTGACACCTGTCACACGTCCGTCTTCTTCGGCGGTTCGTGGCCCACCCGCCATCCTTAGTCGCGCGAAGCGCGACGAACGCCGCCGGCTTAGCCGGCGGAACACCTAAGTCCACAGGGGTGGCTTCTACGCCACTGCGAGGACCGGCAAATTTGTCGGGCTGCAAGGCGGGAACAAACCCCTGCGTGCTCGGTGAGAGAGTGTGCGTGCGTGTGCGTGCGTGTGCGTGAGCGAGCGAACGAGCGAGTGCGACCGACAGCGTAGCGGGTACGAGTGCGAGAGAGACAGGCTTAGGATACAGCGCGAGTGCGAGAGAGAGAGAGTGCTAACCCGTGCACAGCTCGGCAACGCGTTGGACGAGGACAGACCGAGCGAGGGCCGATCGACCGCCGGACCTTAACCCTTTCGGGCGGAGGATTGAGTTTTTTTCTCAGACCGGATTTCGATCCGTCTCTTCAGTTCGAGACGATTCCCCCTTGGAGGGGTTACCCCTCGCCTATAAATTACGGAGGTACGGCCTCCCAAAGTTTTTTAGCGGAGGGAAGAATTTTCTTTTAGGGTGCCAATCGGTGGGGCTTCGACTGTTCGGAGTTTTCCCCCCCCCCGAGGGGTACCCCCCTCCCCCGCGGTTTAGGAATTATAGGCGAAAATAGGTAGAACTGTCTGTTCTGTTGCGATATCGAAAGATAGGCAGACAGACAGTATATATAGCAGGATAGATAGACGATTAGTTAGGGAGGAAATTCATTAATTAAAGCCGCAAATAATTTGAAAAAGCACACCCGTTGTTGTTATTTCTTATTTTTCGAGCGGACACCCCTCTACAACCTCTCCCACCTGGGCACACCAAATAGTATTTAGTTGTTTAAATTCTATACGGAGTAACGGGAAGGATCGTAGGATCAAGGGATAAGGGGTCGCGGGGTAGATAGCCGGAAAATCGAGAAATTCGGGAGAAAAGATTCGGACACGCGTCAAGGCTGGAGCGTACACCACCGCCGAAGGGCATCAAAGCCCTTGGCGTAACGATGGAGAACCGGCCACTCCGAGAAGAGATCTTCTGGTCTCCGATGCCATCGAGGGAAGACCTCACCCCGCGTATCCAAACCGGGGTTAAAAGGACGGGAAGGGTAGCTTCCCATTCATCGACAGAAGGGAGCGAAGCAGAGGGCGAGCTGAGGGGAAGGAAAGAGAAGGACAGAAAGAAGAAGAAGAAGGTAGGAGAAGAGGGGGACGAGGGAAAGGCCAAGTCCAATGGTAAGGGAGGAAAAAAGACAGAGGAGGTAGACATGGTGGAGATGGAAATCACGATGGAGGACCACGAGCACCAGATTCGACAAGGCATGAGATCGCTTACCCGCGGCCTTGAGCAACAAGCGAAGAGAGCCGTGGAATTGAGCGATTTCTGTCAGGCGTCGAAAAACGTCAAGGTCGGAATCAAGGATGAGGCCAAGAAGATGAAGGAAGACCTGACTAGGATGCTGACGACCATCAGGTACATGGACGAGTCGGTCGCCAAGGTGCTGAGTAGAAACAAGGACATCGACCACCCGGTCGATGCGTCCACTCAGGCAACACCGAAGCTTCTCGCCCGGAATGGAGAATCCAGGATCTGCAAGGACGTGAAAAACGTGAGTACAAACACGCCTAAATTGCAGCCAGGAAAGGAGACGAGGGAGAAACAGACGCAGACTCCGGCGACAAAGGATACCAAGTCCAAAGTCAAAGGGGCCAGCAAACCGTCCCCCTCCAACAAGAAGAAGAAAGAATCCACGCCAAAGGACGACTCGGAAGAAGAAGAATGGCAAGAAGTGGAAAACCAGAAGAAGAAGAAAAAGGAACAGGCGGATAAGAAGAGGAAGGAAAAGGAGGAAGAGGAGAAGAAGAAAGCGGAAGCCAGAAAAGCGGCAGCTGCAGAGAAGCGGCGGTCCAGGCCACCCCCCCCCCCTCCAAGGTCAGATGCGGTAATGATCAAAGCCACGAACGAGAAAACTTTTGCAGATCTCTTCAAGGATCTTAAGAAAGGAGCCAGTGGCCAACTTCATGAAATCGAAACGGTAAGGAAATCCAGAGGAGGAGATCTAATAATTGAATTAGATAGGAAAGCGGACTCGAGCTCCTTCGAGAAACTGGTGAGGGATACCCTTGGGCCGGAACATACCATAAGACGGATGGAACCAAGGGAAACCTTTGAGATTAAGGGTCTCGAACCCTCGATCGAGAAGATGGAGCTCATGATCGAGATGGCCGCTCTCTTGGAGATCCCCTACAAGGACGTAACCATAAAAACGATGAGGTATGCGTACGGAGGAACTAGGACGGCCATCATCTCGATCCCGACAGCGGCTGCATCTAAAATTAAGGATGAACAAAGGGTGAGGATCGGTTATACGATTTGCAAAATTAATAGAGCGCAGAACCTCACCAGATGTTTTAGATGCCATGAATTTGGACACATGTCCTACACATGCAAGGCCCAGATTCAAGGACGAGAGATCTGCAGAAGATGTGGTACAACAGGACACTCGATCGACAACTGCAAAGCCATTAGATCGTGTATTCTATGCACTAGGAGGGGGGTGCCTGCTGCCAAAGCAGAACACGTGGCGGGAGCAGCTAACTGCCCTCAGTACATAAAGTACATAAGGGAACTAAAAAGATGTGAGAGGAATTAGTTTATACTAATTAAACCACCGCACGAAGAAGAATACGAGCCAAGGAACCAGGACCGCAACCATGACAGCAGATCCAGGAACCAGGATTCGTATAAAACAATTAGAAAAAACAAGACGAAATAAATATATATATTTATTTACTTAATTATATGGATATATGTAGCTATATAGTGTAAATGAATGAGCATATCTATGAATGTATATATGTATGTATGCATGTATGTATGTACGTATGCTTGACGATGCGAATGACAAAAATTGAACGAATTAGAATAAGTATGTAAGAATGAAATGTGAGAGAAATGTACGAGTAAGACGAGGACAAAAACCCTTGTCCTCGCATCGAATTTTGTTGTGAAAGTGCGTAATCTTCGGTATGAAAGCGAAAAACTATGCAAAGAGAATTGGAGGCGAAAGAAATGAGAGAAAGAAGATATTAGAGATAGAGAGAATCAGTGAGAGTGGAGGGAATGTTCGCATAAGACGAAGACGAAGATATTTCTTCGCCCACGCTTCGAACAAACCCTGTGCGTGCGTCATAGTATGTAAGATGAAGAATCAATGAGAGGAAGTGAAGCAGCAAGAAGAGTAATTGTGCGAGTGAAAGGATTAAAATTATAACCTTCGCCGGATAATGTGTGCGCAGCATACTATATCTGTGCGGAGGTGGATGATGGATCCAATCAACTAAGAGCTGTTATTCTTCTTGGAAAATAAATTGCAGATTCGGATACATCTGACCATAACCCGAGGACCCCAGGGAAATTAGGACTGCAGGCGGAGAAAAGGTGGACGTGTATCCGGAAGCTGCGGAGGACCCGAAGGAACAAGTAGGCGACCAGGGCTAGGCGAAAGCCCGAGAAGATGCAGAAATGCGGGGCCGGGTAGTAGCTGAGTGCTGGGAGCCGAACGGGACAGCGAGGGAATCTGCAACAAAAGGAATACTTGACCTCCAGGAGCAGGGTGCAGCAACAATGGCAGCGGAAAACCTGGACAAGCTGCATCAACGGCGAACAGCGAACAACAACCATCATCGTCGCCGTAACCAAGGAAAAATAACATCCACGGTCGTCTCCTAATTTCCATGGCAAAATCGGGAAGATAAGAGAAGCGAAAATCAA
>CAJYYI030000364.1:0-14280 GCA_913789915.3 Sphecodes monilicornis
GAATATACTAGAATATACCAGAATATACTAGATTATACTAAACTACACTAGAATATACCAGAATACACTAGAGTATACCAGAATACACTAGAATATACTAGAATATACTCGGATATACTAGAATATACCAGAATATACTAGAATATACTTGGATATACTAGAATATACTAGAATATACTCGAATATACTAGAATATGCTAGAATATGCTAGAATATACTTGAATATACTTGAATATACTAGAATATACTAGAATATACCCGAATATACTAGAATATGGTAGAATATACTTTAATATACTAGAATATACAAGAATATACTGCAATATACTAGAATATACTAGAATATGCTAGAATATACTAGAATATACTTGGATATACTAGAATATACTAGAATATACCCGAATATACTAGAATATGGTAGAATATACTTTAATATACTAGAATATACAAGAATATGCTAGAATATACTAGAATATACTTGGATATACTAGAATATACTAGAATATACTTGGATATACTAGAATATACTAGAATATACTAGAATATTCCAGAATATACTAGAATATACTAGAATAGACTAGAATATATTAGAATAGACTAGAATATACTAGAATATACTTGAATATACTAGAATATACTCGAATAGACCAGAATATACTAGGATATACTTGAATATACTAGAATATACCCGAATATACTAGAATATGGTAGAATATACTTTAATATACTAGAATATACAAGAATATGCTAGAATATACTAGAATATACTTGGATATACTAGAATATACTAGAATATACTAGAATATTCCAGAATATACTAGAATATACTAGAATAGACTAGAATATATTAGAATAGACTAGAATATACTAGAATATACTTGAATATACTAGAATATACTCGAATAGACCAGAATATACTAGAATATACTAGAATATACCCGAATATACTAGAATATGTTAGAATATACTGGAATATACTAGAATATACAAGAATATGCTAGAATATACTAGAATATACTTGGATATACTAGAATATACTAGAATATACTTGGATATACTAGAATATACTAGAATATACTAGAATATTCCAGAATATACTAGAATACATTAGAATAGACTAGAATATATTAGAATAGACTAGAATATACTAGAATATACTTGAAAATACTAGAATATACTCGAATATACCAGAATATACTAGGATATACTAGAATATACTAGAATATACAAGAATATACCAGAATATACTAGAATGGAATAGAATATACTAGAATATACTTGAACATACTAGAATATAGTAGAATATACTAGAAAATACTCGAATATACTAGAATATACCAGAATATACTAGAATATACTAGAATAAACCAGAATATACTAGAATATACTCGAATATACTAGAATATACCAGAATATACTAGAATATACTAGAATATACCAGAATATACTAGAATATACTAGAATAGACTAGAATATACTAGAATAGACTAGAATATACTAGAATATACTTGAATATACTAGAATATACTCGAATATACCAGAATATACTAGGATATACTAGAATATACAAGAGTATACCAGAATATACTAGAATGGAATAGAATATACTAGAATATACTTGAACATACTAGAATATAGTAGAATATACTAGAATATACTCGAATATACTAGAATATACTAGAATATACTTGAATATGCTAGAATATACTCGAATATACCAGAATATACTAGGATATACTAGAATATACTAGAATATACCAGAATATACTAGAATATATGAGAATATACTAGAATAGACTAGAATATACTAGAATATACTAGAATATACTTGAATATACTAGAATATACTAGAATATACTCGGATATACTAGAATATACCAGAATATACTAGAATATGGTAGAATATACTGCAATATACTAGAATATACTAGAATATGCTAGAATATACTAGAATATACTTGGATATACTAGAATATACTAGAATATACTCGAATATGCTAGAATATGCTAGAATATACTAGAATATACTTGAATATACTAGAATACACTAGAATATACTAGAATATACCAGAATATACTAGAATATACTAAACTACACTAGAATATACCAGAATACACTAGAATATACCAGAATATACTAGAATATACTAGAATATACTAGAATATACTAGAATACAATAGAATATACTCGAATATACCAGAATATACTAGAATATGCTAGAATATACTAGAATATACTTGGATATACTAGAATATTCTAGAATATACTAGAATATACTAGAATATGCTAGAATATACCAGAATACACTAGAATATACTAGAATATACTAGAATATGCTAGAATATACTAGAATATACCAGAATATACTAGAAAATACTAAAATATACTAGAATATACCAGAATACACTAGAATAGACAAGAATATACTAGAATATACTTGAATATACTAGAATATACTCGAATATACCAGAATATACTAGGATATACTAGAATATACAAGAATATACCAGAATATACTAGAATGGAATAGAATATACTAGAATATACTAGAATGGAATAGAATATACTAGAATATACCAGAATATACTAGAATATACTAGAATATGCCAGAATATACTAGAATATACTAGAATGGAATAGAATATACTAGAATATACTAGAATATACCAGAATATACTAGATTATACTAAACTACACTAGAATATACCAGAATACACTAGAATATACCAGAATACACTAGAATATACTAGAATATACTCGGATATACTAGAATATACCAGAATATACTAGAATATACTTGGATATACTAGAATATACTAGAATATACTCGAATATACTAGAATATGCTAGAATATGCTAGAATATACTTGAATATACTTGAATATACTAGAATATACTAGAATATACCCGAATATACTAGAATATGGTAGAATATACTTTAATATACTAGAATATACAAGAATATACTGCAATATCCTAGAATATACTAGAATATGCTAGAATATACTAGAATATACTTGGATATACTAGAATATACCCGAATATACTAGAATATGGTAGAATATACTTTAATATACTAGAATATACAAGAATATGCTAGAATATACTAGAATATACTTGGATATACTAGAATATACTAGAATATACTTGGATATACTAGAATATACTAGAATATTCCAGAATATACTAGAATATACTAGAATAGACCAGAATATATTAGAATAGACTAGAATATACTAGAATATACTTGAATATACTAGAATATACTCGAATAGACCAGAATATACTAGGATATACTTGAATATACTAGAATATACCCGAATATACTAGAATATGGTAGAATATACTTTAATATACTAGAATATACAAGAATATGCTAGAATATACTAGAATATACTTGGATATACCAGAATATACTAGAATATACTAGAATATTCCAGAATATACTAGAATATACTAGAATAGACTAGAATATATTAGAATAGACTAGAATATACTAGAATATACTTGAATATACTAGAATATACTCGAATAGACCAGAATATACTAGAATATACTAGAATATACCCGAATATACTAGAATATGTTAGAATATACTGGAATATACTAGAATATACAAGAATATGCTAGAATATACTAGAATATACTTGGATATACTAGAATATACTAGAATATACTTGGATATACTAGAATATACTAGAATATACTAGAATATTCCAGAATATACTAGAATACATTAGAATAGACTAGAATATATTAGAATAGACTAGAATATACTAGAATATACTTGAAAATACTAGAATATACTCGAATATACCAGAATATACTAGGATATACTAGAATATACTAGAATATACCAGAATATACCAGAATATACTAGAATGGAATAGAATATACTAGAATATACTTGAACATACTAGAATATAGTAGAATATACTAGAAAATACTCGAATATACTAGAATATACCAGAATATACTAGAATATACTAGAATATACCAGAATATACTAGAATATACTCGAATATACTAGAATATACCAGAATATACTAGAATATACTAGAATATACCAGAATATACTAGAATATACTAGAATAGACTAGAATATACTAGAATAGACTAGAATATACTAGAATATACTTGAATATACTAGAATATACTCGAATATACCAGAATATACTAGGATATACTAGAATATACAAGAGTATACCAGAATATACTAGAATGGAATAGAATATACTAGAATATACTTGAACATACTAGAATATAGTAGAATATACTAGAATATACTCGAATATACTAGAATATACTAGAATATACTTGAATATGCTAGAATATTCTCGAATATACCAGAATATACTAGGATATACTAGAATATACTAGAATATACCAGAATATACTAGAATATACTAGAATGGAATAGAATATACTAGAATATACTTGAATATACCAGAATATACTAGAATATACTAAACTACACTAGAATATACCAGAATACACTAGAATATACTAGAATATACTAGAATATGCTAGAATATACTAGAATACATTAGAATATACTAGAATATACTAGAATATACTCGAGTATACTAGAATATTCCAGAATATACTAGAATATACTAGAATATACCAGAATATACTAGAATATACTAGAATATACCAGAATATACTAGAATATACTAGAATATGCTAGAATATACTAGAATATACTAGAATGGAATAGAATATACTAGAATATACTAGAATATACCAGAATATACTAGAATATACTAAACTACACTAGAATATACCAGAATACACTAGAATATACTAGAATATACTAGAATATGCTAGAATATACTAGAATACACTAGAATATACTAGAATATACTAGAATATACTCGAATATACTAGAATATTCCAGAATATACTAGAATATACTAGAATATACCAGAATATACTAGAATATACTAGAATATACCAGAATATACTAGAATATACTAGAATATGCTAGAATATACTAGAATATACTAAACTACACTAGAATATACCAGAATACACTAGAATATACTAGAATATACTAGAATATGCTAGAATATACTAGAATATACCAGAATATACTAGAATATACTAGAATATGCTAGAATATACTAGAATACACTAGAATATACTATAATATACTAGAATATACTCGAATATACTAGAATATACTAGAATATACTAGAATACACTAGAATATACTCGAATATACCAGAACATACTAGGATATACTAGAATATACTAGAATATACCAGAATATACTAGAATATACTAGAATAGACTAGAATATACTAGAATGGACTAGAATATACTAGAATATACTTGAATATACTAGAATATACTCGAATATACCAGAATATACTAGGATATACTAGAATATACAAGAATATACCAGAATATACTAGAATGGAATAGAATATACTAGAATATACTTGAACATACTAGAATATAGTAGAATATACTAGAATATACTCGAATATACTAGAATATACCAGAATATACTAGAATATACTAGAATATACCAGAATATACTAGAATATACTAGAATATACCAGAATATACTAGAATATACTAGAATATGCCAGAATATACTAGAATATACTAGAATATACCAGAATATACTAGAATATACCAGAATATACTAGAATATACTAAACTACACTAGAATATACCAGAATACACTAGAATATACCAGAATACACTAGAATATACTAGAATATACTCGGATATACTAGAATATACCAGAATATACTAGTATATACTAGAATGTAATAGAATATACTAGAATATACTTGAATATACTAGAATATACTAGAATATACCAGAATATAATAGAATATACTAGAATATACTAGAATATATCAGATTATACTAGAATATACTAGGATATACCAGAATATACTTGAATATACTAGAATATACTAGAATATACTAGAATATACTAGAATATACTAGAATATACTAGAATATACTAGAATATACTAGAATATACCATAATATGCTAGAATATACTAGAATATACTAGAATATACTAGAATATACTAGAATATACTAGAATATACCATAATATGCTAGAATATACTAGAATATACTAGAATATACTAGGATATACGAGAATACACAATAATATACCATAATATACTAGAATATAATAGAATATACCAGAATACACAAGAATATACCATAATATACCAGAATATAATAGAATATACTAGAGTATACTAGAATATACCAGAATATACTAGAATATACTAGAATATGCCAGATTATACTAGAATATACTAGCATATACCAGAATATAATAGAATATACTAGAATATACTAGAATATACCAGAATATACTGGAATATAGTAGAATAAACTAGAATATACCAGAATGTACTCGAATATACTAGAATATACCAGAATGTACTAGAATATACTAGAATACACTAGAATATACTTCAATATACTAGAATATACTAGAATATACTAGAATATACTAGAATATCCTAGAATATACTAGAATACACTAGAATATACCAGAATGTACTAGAATATACTAGAACATACTAGAATATACTTGAATATACTAGAATATACTAGAATATACTAGAATACACTAGAATATACCAGAATGTACTAGAATATACTAGAATATACTAGAATATACTTGAATATACTAGAATATACCATAATATCCTAGAATATACTAGAATATACCAGATTATACTAGAATATACTAGAATATACTAGAATATACTTGAATATACTAGGATATACTAGAATATAGTAGAATATACTAGAATATACCATAATATAATAGAATATGCAAGAATATACTAGAATATACTTGAATATACCATAATATCCTAGAATATAGTAGAATTTACCAGAATGTACTTGAATATACTACAATATACGAGAATATACTAGAATATACCAGGATATACTAGAATATACTCGAATATACTTGAATATACTAGAATAAACCATAATATCCTAGAATATACCAGAACATACTAGAATATACTTGAATATACTAGAATATACTAGAATATACCAGAATATACTATAATATAACAGAATATAATAGAATATACTAGAATATACTATAATTTACCAGAATATACTTGAATATACCACAATATACCAGAATATACTAGAATATACTAGAATATACTAGAATATACCATAATATCCTAGAATATACTAGAATATACTAGAATATACTAGAATATACTTGAATATACTAGAATATACCATAACATCCTAGAATATACTAGAATATACCAGAATATGATAGAATATACTAGAATATACTAGAATATTCCATAATATACTCGAATATAAAAGAATATACCATAATATCCTAGAATATCCTAGAATATACTAGAATATACTAGAATATACTAGAATATACTAGAATATACTTGAATATACTAGAATATACTAGAATATACCATAATATTCTAGAATATACTAGAATATACCAGAATATGATAGAATGTAATAGAATATAGTAGAATATACTAGAATATACCAGAATATACTATAATATACCAGAATATAATAGAATATACTAGAATATACGAGAATATACTAGAATATACTAGAATATTCCATAATATACTCGAATATAAAAGAATATACCATAATATCCTAGAATATCCTAGAATATACTAGAATATACTAGAATATACTAGAATACACCAGAATGTACTAGAATATACTAGAATATTGCAGATTATACTAGAATATACTAGCATATACTACAATATACTAGAATATACCAGAATATAATAGAATATACCAGAATATACTAGAATATATCGGATTATACTAGAATATACTAGGATATACCAGAATATACTAGAATATACTAGGATATACCAGAATATACTAGAATATGCTAGAATATACTAGAATATACCATAATATCCTTGAATATACTAGAATATACTAGAATATACTTGAATATACTAGAATATACTAGAATATACTAGAATATCCTAGAATATACTAGAATATACTAGAATATACTAGAATGTACTAGAATATACTAGAATATACTAGAATATACTTGAATATACTAGAATATACTAGAATCTACCAGATTATACTAGAATATACTAGAATATACTAGAATATACTTGAATATACTAGGATATACTAGAATATAGTAGAATATACTAGAATATACCATAATATAATAGAATATGCAAGAATATACTAGAATATACTAGAATATACCATAATATCCTAGAATATAGTAGAATTTACCAGAATGTACTTGAATATACTACAATATAAGAGAATATACTAGAATATACCAGGATATACTAGAATATACTCGAATATACTTGAATATACTAGAATAAACCATAATATCCTAGAATATACCAGAACATACTAGAATATACTTGAATATACTAGAATATACTAGAATATACCAGAATATACTATAATATAACAGAATATAATAGAATATACTAGAATATACTATAATTTACCAGAATATACTAGAATATACTAGAATATACTAGAATATACCATAATATCCTAGAATATACTAGAATCTACTAGAATATACTAGAATATACTTGAATATACTAGAATATACTAGAATATACCATAACATCCTAGAATATACTAGAATATACCAGAATATGATAGAATATACTTGAATATACTAGAATATTCCATAATATACTCGAATATAAAAGAATATACCATAATATCCTAGAATATCCTAGAATATACTAGAATATACTAGAATATACTAGAATATACTAGAATATACTAGAATATACTAGAATATACTAGAATATACCATAATATACTAGAATATACTAGAATATACCAGAATATGATAGAATGTAATAGAATATAGTAGAATATACTAGAATATACCAGAATATACTATAATATACCAGAATATAATAGAATATACTAGAATATACTAGAATATACTTGAATATACTAGAATATACTAGAATATACTAGAATATCCTAGAATATACTAGAATATACTAGAAAATACCAGAATGTACTAGAATATACTAGAATATACTAGAATATACTAGAATATACTAGAATATACTAGAATATACTAGAATATACTAGAATATACCATAATATGCTAGAATATACTAGAATATACTAGAATATACTAGAATATACTAGAATATACTAGAATATACCATAATATGCTAGAATATACTAGAATATACTAGAATATACTAGGATATACGAGAATACACAATAATATACCAGAATATAATAGAATATACTAGAGTATACTATAATATACCAGAATATAATAGAATATACTAGAGTATACTAGAATATACCAGAATATACTAGAATATACTAGAATATGCCAGATTATACTAGAATATACTAGCATATACCAGAATATAATAGAATATACTAGAATATACTAGAATATACCAGAATATACTGGAATATAGTAGAATAAACTAGAATATACCAGAATGTACTCGAATATACTAGAATATACCAGAATGTACTAGAATATACTAGAATACACTAGAATATACTTCAATATACTAGAATATACTAGAATATACTAGAATATACTAGAATATCCTAGAATATACTAGAATACACTAGAATATACCAGAATGTACTAGAATATACTAGAACATACTAGAATATACTTGAATATACTAGAATATACTAGAATATACTAGAATACACTAGAATATACCAGAATGTACTAGAATATACTAGAATATACTAGAATATACTTGAATATACTAGAATATACCATAATATCCTAGAATATACTAGAATATACCAGATTATACTAGAATATACTAGAATATACTAGAATATACTTGAATATACTAGGATATACTAGAATATAGAAGAATATACTAGAATATACCATAATATAATAGAATATGCAAGAATATACTAGAATATACTTGAATATACCATAATATCCTAGAATATAGTAGAATTTACCAGAATGTACTTGAATATACTACAATATACGAGAATATACTAGAATATACCAGGATATACTAGAATATACTCGAATATACTTGAATATACTAGAATAAACCATAATATCCTAGAATATACCAGAACATACTAGAATATACTTGAATATACTAGAATATACTAGAATATACCAGAATATACTATAATATAACAGAATATAATAGAATATACTAGAATATACTATAATTTACCAGAATATACTTGAATATACCACAATATACCAGAATATACTAGAATATACTAGAATATACTAGAATATACCATAATATCCTAGAATATACTAGAATATACTAGAATATACTAGAATATACTTGAATATACTAGAATATACCATAACATCCTAGAATATACTAGAATATACCAGAATATGATAGAATATACTAGAATATACTAGAATATTCCATAATATACTCGAATATAAAAGAATATACCATAATATCCTAGAATATCCTAGAATATACTAGAATATACTAGAATATACTAGAATATACTAGAATATACTAGAATATACTAGAATATACTAGAATATACCATAATATTCTAGAATATACTAGAATATACCAGAATATGATAGAATGTAATAGAATATAGTAGAATATACTAGAATATACCAGAATATACTATAATATACCAGAATATAATAGAATATAATAGAATATACGAGAATATACTAGAATATACTAGAATATTCCATAATATACTCGAATATAAAAGAATATACCATAATATCCTAGAATATCCTAGAATATACTAGAATATACTAGAATATACTAGAATATACTAGAATATACTAGAATACACCAGAATGTACTAGAATATACTAGAATATTGCAGATTATACTAGAATATACTAGCATATACTAGCATATACTAGAATATACCAGAATATAATAGAATATACCAGAATATACTAGAATATATCGGATTATACTAGAATATACTAGGATATACCAGAATATACTAGAATATACTAGGATATACCAGAATATACTAGAATATGCTAGAATATACTAGAATATACCATAATATCCTTGAATATACTAGAATATACTAGAATATACTTGAATATACTAGAATATACTAGAATATACTAGAATATCCTAGAATATACTAGAATACACTAGAATATACTAGAATGTACTAGAATATACTAGAATATACTAGAATATACTTGAATATACTAGAATATACCATAATATCCCAGAATATACTAGAATCTACCAGATTATACTAGAATATACTAGAATATACTAGAATATACTTGAATATACTAGGATATACTAGAATATAGTAGAATATACTAGAATATACCATAATATAATAGAATATGCAAGAATATACTAGAATATACTAGAATATACCATAATATCCTAGAATATAGTAGAATTTACCAGAATGTACTTGAATATACTACAATATAAGAGAATATACTAGAATATACCAGGATATACTAGAATATACTCGAATATACTTGAATATACTAGAATAAACCATAATATCCTAGAATATACCAGAACATACTAGAATATACTTGAATATACTAGAATATACTAGAATATACCAGAATATACTATAATATAACAGAATATAATAGAATATACTAGAATATACTATAATTTACCAGAATATACTAGAATATACTAGAATATACTAGAATATACCATAATATCCTAGAATATACTAGAATATACAAGAATATACTAGAATATACTTGAATATACTAGAATATACTAGAATATACCATAACATCCTAGAATATACTAGAATATACCAGAATATGATAGAATATACTTGAATATACTAGAATATTCCATAATATACTCGAATATAAAAGAATATACCATAATATCCTAGAATATCCTAGAATATACTAGAATATACTAGAATATACTAGAATATACTAGAATATACTAGAATATACTAGAATATACTAGAATATACCATAATATACTAGAATATACTAGAATATACCAGAATATGATAGAATGTAATAGAATATAGTAGAATATACTAGAATATACCAGAATATACTATAATATACCAGAATATAATAGAATATACTAGAATATACTAGAATATACTTGAATATACTAGAATATACTAGAATATACTAGAATATCCTAGAATATACTAGAATATACTAGAAAATACCAGAATGTACTAGAATATACTAGAATATACTAGAATATACTAGAATATACTTGAATATACCAGAATATACCATAATATCCTAGAATATACTAGAATATACCAGATTATACTAGAATATACTAGAATATACCATAATATACTAGAATATACAAGAATATACTAGAATATACTAGAATGTAATAGAATATACTAGAATATACTTGAATATACTAGAATATACTAGAATATACTAGAATATACCAGAATATAATAGAATATACTAGAATATACTAGAATATATCAGATTATACTAGAATATACTAGGATATACCAGAATACACTAGAATATACTAGAATATACTAGAATATACGAGAATATACTACAATATACCACAATATACCAGAATATACTAGAATATACTAGAATATACGAGAATATACTACAATATACCACAATATACCAGAATATACTAGAATATACTAGAATATACCATAATATCCTAGAATATACTAGAATATACCAGAATATACTAGAATATACTTGAATATACTAGAATATACTAGAATATACTAGAATATACTAGAATATACTTGAATATACTAGAATATACCATAATATCCTAGAATATACTAGAATATACCAGATTATACTAGAATATACTAGAATATACCATAATATACTAGAATATACAAGAATATACTAGAATATACTAGAATGTAATAGAATATACTAGAATATACTTGAATATACTAGAATATACTAGAATATACCAGAATATAATAGAATATACTAGAATATACTAGAATATATCAGATTATACTAGAATATACTAGGATATACCAGAATATACTTGAATATACTAGAATATACTAGAATATACTAGAATATACTAGAATATCCTAGAATATACTAGAATATACAAGAATATACTAGAATATACTTGAATATACTAGAATATACTAGAATATACCATAATATCCTAGAATATACTAGAATATACTAGAATATACCAGAATATGATAGAATATACTTGAATATACTAGAATATTCCATAATATACTCGAATATAAAAGAATATACCATAATATCCTAGAATATAATAGAATATACTAGAATATACTAGAATATACTAGAATATACTTGAATATACTAGAATATACTAGAATATACTAGAATATACTAGAATATACTAGAATATACTAGAATATACTAGAATATACCATAATATGCTAGAATATACTAGAATATACTAGAATATACTAGAATATACTAGAATATACTAGAATATACCATAATATGCTAGAATATACTAGAATATACTAGAATATACTAGGATATACGAGAATACACAATAATATACCATAATATACTAGAATATAATAGAATATACCAGAATACACAAGAATATACCAGAATATAATAGAATATACTAGAGTATACTAGAATATACCAGAATATACTAGAATATACTAGAATATGCCAGATTATACTAGAATATACTAGCATATACCAGAATATAATAGAATATACTAGAATATACTAGAATATACCAGAATGTACTAGAATATACTAGAATACACTAGAATATACATCAATATTCTAGAATATACTAGAATATACTAGAATATACTAGAATATCCTAGAATATACTAGAATACACTAGAATATACCAGAATGTACTAGAATATACTAGAACATACTAGAATATACTTGAATATACTAGAATATACTAGAATATACTAGAATACACTAGAATATACCAGAATGTACTAGAATATACTAGAATATACTAGAATATACTTGAATATACTAGAATATACCATAATATCCTAGAATATACTAGAATATACCAGATTATACTAGAATATACTAGAATATACTAGAATATACTTGAATATACTAGGATATACTAGAATATAGTAGAATATACTAGAATATACCATAATATAATAGAATATGCAAGAATATACTAGAATATACTAGAATATACCATAATATCCTAGAATATAGTAGAATTTACCAGAATGTACTTGAATATACTACAATATAAGAGAATATACTAGAATATACCAGGATATACTAGAATATACTCGAATATACTTGAATATACTAGAATAAACCA
>CAJYYI030000365.1:0-20000 GCA_913789915.3 Sphecodes monilicornis
AGCAATACGCCGCTGGCAACTTGTCGTGCAAATCGTAGGTTGGTACGAAAGCAATACGCCGCTGGCAACTTGTCGTGCAAATCGTAGGTTGGTACGAAAGCAATACGCCGCTGGCAACTTGTCGTGCAAATCGTAGGTTGGTACGAAAGCAATACGCCGCTGGCAACTTGTCGTGCAAATCGTAGGTTGGTACGAAAGCAATACGCCGCTGGCAACTTGTCGTGCAATTCGGAGGTTGGTACCGAAGCAATACGCCGCTGGCAACTTGTCGTGCAATTCGGAGGTTGGTACGAAAGCAATACGCCGCTGGCAACTTGTCGTGCAAATCGTAGGTTGGTACGAAAGCAATACGCCGCTGGCAACTTGTCGTGCAATTCGGAGGTTGGTACCGAAGCAATACGCCGCTGGCAACTTGTCGTGCAATTCGTAGGTTGGTACGAAAGCAATACGCCGCTGGCAACTTGTCGTGCAAATCGTAGGTTGGTACGAAAGCAATACGCCGCTGGCAACTTGTCGTGCAAATCGTAGGTTGGTACTGAAGCAATACGCCGCTGGGAACTTGTCGTGCAAATCGTAGGTTGGTACGAAAGCAATACGCCGCTGGCAACTTGTCGTGCAATTCGGAGGTTGGTACCGAAGCAATACGCCGCTGGCAACTTGTCGTGCAATTCGGAGGTTGGTACGAAAGCAATACGCCGCTGGCAACTTGTCGTGCAAATCGGAGGTTGGTACGAAAGCAATACGCCGCTGGGAACTTGTCGTGCAAATCGGAGGTTGGTACGAAAGCAATACGCCGCTGGGAACTTGTCGTGCAAATCGTAGGTTGGTACGAAAGCAATACGCCGCTGGGAACTTGTCGTGCAAATCGGAGGTTGGTACCAAAGCAATACGCCGCTGGCAACTTGTCGTGCAAATCGGAGGTTGGTACGAAAGCAATACGCCGCTGGGAACTTGTCGTGCAGATCGGAGGTTACTACTCAAGCAATACGCCGCTGGCAACTTGTCGTGCAAATCGTAGGTTGGTACGAAAGCAATACGCCGCTGGGAACTTGTCGTGCAATTCGGAGGTTGGTACCGAAGCAATACGCCGCTGGCAACTTGTCGTGCAATTCGGAGGTTGGTACCGAAGCAATACGCCGCTGGCAACTTGTCGTGCAATTCGTAGGTTGGTACGAAAGCAATACGCCGCTGGCAACTTGTCGTGCAAATCGTAGGTTGGTACTGAAGCAATACGCCGCTGGGAACTTGTCGTGCAAATCGTAGGTTGGTACGAAAGCAATACGCCGCTGGCAACTTGTCGTGCAATTCGGAGGTTGGTACCGAAGCAATACGCCGCTGGCAACTTGTCGTGCAATTCGGAGGTTGGTACGAAAGCAATACGCCGCTGGCAACTTGTCGTGCAAATCGTAGGTTGGTACGAAAGCAATACGCCGCTGGCAACTTGTCGTGCAAATCGTAGGTTGGTACGAAAGCAATACGCCGCTGGCAACTTGTCGTGCAAATCGTAGGTTGGTACGAAAGCAATACGCCGCTGGCAACTTGTCGTGCAAATCGGAGGTTGGTACGAAAGCAATACGCCGCTGGCAACTTGTCGTGCAAATCGTAGGTTGGTACGAAAGCAATACGCCGCTGGCAACTTGTCGTGCAATTCGGAGGTTGGTACCGAAGCAATACGCCGCTGGCAACTTGTCGTGCAATTCGGAGGTTGGTACGAAAGCAATACGCCGCTGGCAACTTGTCGTGCAAATCGTAGGTTGGTACGAAAGCAATACGCCGCTGGCAACTTGTCGTGCAATTCGGAGGTTGGTACCGAAGCAATACGCCGCTGGCAACTTGTCGTGCAATTCGTAGGTTGGTACGAAAGCAATACGCCGCTGGCAACTTGTCGTGCAAATCGTAGGTTGGTACGAAAGCAATACGCCGCTGGCAACTTGTCGTGCAAATCGTAGGTTGGTACGAAAGCAATACGCCGCTGGGAACTTGTCGTGCAAATCGTAGGTTGGTACGAAAGCAATACGCCGCTGGCAACTTGTCGTGCAAATCGTAGGTTGGTACGAAAGCAATACGCCGCTGGCAACTTGTCGTGCAATTCGGAGGTTGGTACCGAAGCAATACGCCGCTGGCAACTTGTCGTGCAATTCGGAGGTTGGTACGAAAGCAATACGCCGCTGGCAACTTGTCGTGCAAATCGTAGGTTGGTACGAAAGCAATACGCCGCTGGCAACTTGTCGTGCAATTCGGAGGTTGGTACCGAAGCAATACGCCGCTGGCAACTTGTCGTGCAATTCGTAGGTTGGTACGAAAGCAATACGCCGCTGGCAACTTGTCGTGCAAATCGTAGGTTGGTACGAAAGCAATACGCCGCTGGCAACTTGTCGTGCAAATCGTAGGTTGGTACGAAAGCAATACGCCGCTGGCAACTTGTCGTGCAAATCGTAGGTTGGTACGAAAGCAATACGCCGCTGGCAACTTGTCGTGCAAATCGTAGGTTGGTACGAAAGCAATACGCCGCTGGCAACTTGTCGTGCAAATCGTAGGTTGGTACGAAAGCAATACGCCGCTGGCAACTTGTCGTGCAAATCGTAGGTTGGTACGAAAGCAATACGCCGCTGGCAACTTGTCGTGCAAATCGTAGGTTGGTACGAAAGCAATACGCCGCTGGCAACTTGTCGTGCAATTCGGAGGTTGGTACCGAAGCAATACGCCGCTGGCAACTTGTCGTGCAATTCGGAGGTTGGTACGCAAGCAATACGCCGCTGGCAACTTGTCGTGCAAATCGGAGGTTGGTACGAAAGCAATACGCCGCTGGCAACTTGTCGTGCAGATCGGAGGTTACTACTCAAGCAATACGCCGCTGGCAACTTGTCGTGCAAATCGTAGGTTGGTACGAAAGCAATACGCCGCTGGCAACTTGTCGTGCAATTCGGAGGTTGGTACGAAAGCAATACGCCGCTGGCAACTTGTCGTGCAAATCGGAGGTTGGTACGAAAGCAATACGCCGCTGGCAACTTGTCGTGCAGATCGGAGGTTACTACTCAAGCAATACGCCGCTGGCAACTTGTCGTGCAAATCGGAGGTTGGTACGAAAGCAATACGCCGCTGGCAACTTGTCGTGCAAATCGTAGGTTGGTACGAAAGCAATACGCCGCTGGCAACTTGTCGTGCAATTCGGAGGTTGGTACCGAAGCAATACGCCGCTGGCAACTTGTCGTGCAATTCGGAGGTTGGTACGAAAGCAATACGCCGCTGGCAACTTGTCGTGCAATTCGGAGGTTGGTACGAAAGCAATACGCCGCTGGCAACTTGTCGTGCAAATCGTAGGTTGGTACGAAAGCAATACGCCGCTGGGAACTTGTCGTGCAAATCGTAGGTTGGTACGAAAGCAATACGCCGCTGGCAACTTGTCGTGCAATTCGGAGGTTGGTACCGAAGCAATACGCCGCTGGCAACTTGTCGTGCAATTCGTAGGTTGGTACGAAAGCAATACGCCGCTGGCAACTTGTCGTGCAAATCGTAGGTTGGTACGAAAGCAATACGCCGCTGGCAACTTGTCGTGCAAATCGTAGGTTGGTACTGAAGCAATACGCCGCTGGGAACTTGTCGTGCAAATCGTAGGTTGGTACGAAAGCAATACGCCGCTGGCAACTTGTCGTGCAATTCGGAGGTTGGTACCGAAGCAATACGCCGCTGGCAACTTGTCGTGCAATTCGGAGGTTGGTACGAAAGCAATACGCCGCTGGCAACTTGTCTTGCAAATCGGAGGTTGGTACGAAAGCAATACGCCGCTGGGAACTTGTCGTGCAAATCGTAGGTTGGTACGAAAGCAATACGCCGCTGGGAACTTGTCGTGCAAATCGGAGGTTGGTACCAAAGCAATACGCCGCTGGCAACTTGTCGTGCAGATCGGAGGTTACTACTCAAGCAATACGCCGCTGGGAACTTGTCGTGCAAATCGTAGGTTGGTACGAAAGCAATACGCCGCTGGCAACTTGTCGTGCAAATCGTAGGTTGGTACGAAAGCAATACGCCGCTGGCAACTTGTCGTGCAATTCGGAGGTTGGTACCGAAGCAATACGCCGCTGGCAACTTGTCGTGCAATTCGGAGGTTGGTACGAAAGCAATACGCCGCTGGCAACTTGTCGTGCAAATCGTAGGTTGGTACGAAAGCAATACGCCGCTGGCAACTTGTCGTGCAATTCGGAGGTTGGTACCGAAGCAATACGCCGCTGGCAACTTGTCGTGCAATTCGTAGGTTGGTACGAAAGCAATACGCCGCTGGCAACTTGTCGTGCAAATCGTAGGTTGGTACGAAAGCAATACGCCGCTGGCAACTTGTCGTGCAAATCGTAGGTTGGTACGAAAGCAATACGCCGCTGGGAACTTGTCGTGCAAATCGTAGGTTGGTACGAAAGCAATACGCCGCTGGCAACTTGTCGTGCAATTCGGAGGTTGGTACCGAAGCAATACGCCGCTGGCAACTTGTCGTGCAAATCGTAGGTTGGTACTGAAGCAATACGCCGCTGGGAACTTGTCGTGCAATTCGTAGGTTGGTACGAAAGCAATACGCCGCTGGCAACTTGTCGTGCAAATCGGAGGTTGGTACGAAAGCAATACGCCGCTGGCAACTTGTCGTGCAGATCGGAGGTTACTACTCAAGCAATACGCCGCTGGGAACTTGTCGTGCAATTCGGAGGTTGGTACGAAAGCAATACGCCGCTGGGAACTTGTCGTGCAAATCGTAGGTTGGTACGAAAGCAATACGCCGCTGGCAACTTGTCGTGCAAATCGTAGGTTGGTACGAAAGCAATACGCCGCTGGCAACTTGTCGTGCAAATCGGAGGTTGGTACGAAAGCAATACGCCGCTGGCAACTTGTCGTGCAGATCGGAGGTTGGTACGAAAGCAATACGCCGCTGGCAACTTGTCGTGCAAATCGTAGGTTGGTACGAAAGCAATACGCCGCTGGCAACTTGTCGTGCAATTCGGAGGTTGGTACGAAAGCAATACGCCGCTGGCAACTTGTCGTGCAAATCGGAGGTTGGTACGAAAGCAATACGCCGCTGGCAACTTGTCGTGCAGATCGGAGGTTACTACTCAAGCAATACGCCGCTGGCAACTTGTCGTGCAAATCGTAGGTTGGTACGAAAGCAATACGCCGCTGGCAACTTGTCGTGCAATTCGGAGGTTGGTACCGAAGCAATACGCCGCTGGCAACTTGTCGTGCAATTCGGAGGTTGGTACGAAAGCAATACGCCGCTGGCAACTTGTCTTGCAAATCGGAGGTTGGTACGAAAGCAATACGCCGCTGGGAACTTGTCGTGCAAATCGTAGGTTGGTACGAAAGCAATACGCCGCTGGGAACTTGTCGTGCAAATCGGAGGTTGGTACCAAAGCAATACGCCGCTGGCAACTTGTCGTGCAGATCGGAGGTTACTACTCAAGCAATACGCCGCTGGGAACTTGTCGTGCAAATCGTAGGTTGGTACGAAAGCAATACGCCGCTGGCAACTTGTCGTGCAAATCGTAGGTTGGTACGAAAGCAATACGCCGCTGGCAACTTGTCGTGCAATTCGGAGGTTGGTACCGAAGCAATACGCCGCTGGCAACTTGTCGTGCAATTCGGAGGTTGGTACGAAAGCAATACGCCGCTGGCAACTTGTCGTGCAAATCGTAGGTTGGTACGAAAGCAATACGCCGCTGGCAACTTGTCGTGCAATTCGGAGGTTGGTACCGAAGCAATACGCCGCTGGCAACTTGTCGTGCAATTCGTAGGTTGGTACGAAAGCAATACGCCGCTGGCAACTTGTCGTGCAAATCGTAGGTTGGTACGAAAGCAATACGCCGCTGGCAACTTGTCGTGCAATTCGGAGGTTGGTACCGAAGCAATACGCCGCTGGCAACTTGTCGTGCAAATCGTAGGTTGGTACTGAAGCAATACGCCGCTGGGAACTTGTCGTGCAATTCGTAGGTTGGTACGAAAGCAATACGCCGCTGGCAACTTGTCGTGCAAATCGTAGGTTGGTACTGAAGCAATACGCCGCTGGGAACTTGTCGTGCAATTCGTAGGTTGGTACGAAAGCAATACGCCGCTGGCAACTTGTCGTGCAAATCGTAGGTTGGTACGAAAGCAATACGCCGCTGGCAACTTGTCGTGCAATTCGGAGGTTGGTACCGAAGCAATACGCCGCTGGCAACTTGTCGTGCAATTCGGAGGTTGGTACGAAAGCAATACGCCGCTGGCAACTTGTCGTGCAAATCGGAGGTTGGTACGAAAGCAATACGCCGCTGGCAACTTGTCGTGCAGATCGGAGGTTACTACTCAAGCAATACGCCGCTGGGAACTTGTCGTGCAATTCGGAGGTTGGTACGAAAGCAATACGCCGCTGGGAACTTGTCGTGCAAATCGTAGGTTGGTACGAAAGCAATACGCCGCTGGCAACTTGTCGTGCAAATCGTAGGTTGGTACGAAAGCAATACGCCGCTGGCAACTTGTCGTGCAAATCGTAGGTTGGTACGAAAGCAATACGCCGCTGGCAACTTGTCGTGCAAATCGTAGGTTGGTACGAAAGCAATACGCCGCTGGCAACTTGTCGTGCAAATCGTAGGTTGGTACGAAAGCAATACGCCGCTGGCAACTTGTCGTGCAAATCGTAGGTTGGTACGAAAGCAATACGCCGCTGGCAACTTGTCGTGCAAATCGTAGGTTGGTACGAAAGCAATACGCCGCTGGCAACTTGTCGTGCAATTCGGAGGTTGGTACCGAAGCAATACGCCGCTGGCAACTTGTCGTGCAATTCGGAGGTTGGTACGAAAGCAATACGCCGCTGGCAACTTGTCGTGCAAATCGGAGGTTGGTACGAAAGCAATACGCCGCTGGCAACTTGTCGTGCAGATCGGAGGTTACTACTCAAGCAATACGCCGCTGGCAACTTGTCGTGCAAATCGTAGGTTGGTACGAAAGCAATACGCCGCTGGCAACTTGTCGTGCAATTCGGAGGTTGGTACGAAAGCAATACGCCGCTGGCAACTTGTCGTGCAAATCGGAGGTTGGTACGAAAGCAATACGCCGCTGGCAACTTGTCGTGCAGATCGGAGGTTACTACTAAAGCAATACGCCGCTGGCAACTTGTCGTGCAAATCGTAGGTTGGTACGAAAGCAATACGCCGCTGGCAACTTGTCGTGCAAATCGGAGGTTGGTACGAAAGCAATACGCCGCTGGCAACTTGTCGTGCAAATCGGAGGTTGGTACGAAAGCAATACGCCGCTGGCAACTTGTCGTGCAATTCGGAGGTTGGTACCGAAGCAATACGCCGCTGGCAACTTGTCGTGCAATTCGGAGGTTGGTACGAAAGCAATACGCCGCTGGCAACTTGTCGTGCAATTCGGAGGTTGGTACGAAAGCAATACGCCGCTGGCAACTTGTCGTGCAAATCGGAGGTTGGTACGAAAGCAATACGCCGCTGGGAACTTGTCGTGCAAATCGTAGGTTGGTACGAAAGCAATACGCCGCTGGCAACTTGTCGTGCAATTCGGAGGTTGGTACCGAAGCAATACGCCGCTGGCAACTTGTCGTGCAATTCGTAGGTTGGTACGAAAGCAATACGCCGCTGGCAACTTGTCGTGCAAATCGGAGGTTGGTACGAAAGCAATACGCCGCTGGCAACTTGTCGTGCAAATCGTAGGTTGGTACGAAAGCAATACGCCGCTGGCAACTTGTCGTGCAATTCGGAGGTTGGTACCGAAGCAATACGCCGCTGGCAACTTGTCGTGCAATTCGGAGGTTGGTACGAAAGCAATACGCCGCTGGCAACTTGTCGTGCAAATCGGAGGTTGGTACGAAAGCAATACGCCGCTGGCAACTTGTCGTGCAGATCGGAGGTTACTACTCAAGCAATACGCCGCTGGCAACTTGTCGTGCAAATCGTAGGTTGGTACGAAAGCAATACGCCGCTGGCAACTTGTCGTGCAATTCGGAGGTTGGTACGAAAGCAATACGCCGCTGGCAACTTGTCGTGCAAATCGGAGGTTGGTACGAAAGCAATACGCCGCTGGCAACTTGTCGTGCAAATCGTAGGTTGGTACTGAAGCAATACGCCGCTGGGAACTTGTCGTGCAAATCGTAGGTTGGTACGAAAGCAATACGCCGCTGGCAACTTGTCGTGCAATTCGGAGGTTGGTACCGAAGCAATACGCCGCTGGCAACTTGTCGTGCAATTCGGAGGTTGGTACGAAAGCAATACGCCGCTGGCAACTTGTCGTGCAAATCGTAGGTTGGTACGAAAGCAATACGCCGCTGGCAACTTGTCGTGCAATTCGGAGGTTGGTACCGAAGCAATACGCCGCTGGCAACTTGTCGTGCAATTCGGAGGTTGGTACGAAAGCAATACGCCGCTGGCAACTTGTCGTGCAAATCGTAGGTTGGTACGAAAGCAATACGCCGCTGGCAACTTGTCGTGCAAATCGTAGGTTGGTACGAAAGCAATACGCCGCTGGCAACTTGTCGTGCAAATCGTAGGTTGGTACGAAAGCAATACGCCGCTGGCAACTTGTCGTGCAAATCGTAGGTTGGTACTGAAGCAATACGCCGCTGGGAACTTGTCGTGCAAATCGTAGGTTGGTACGAAAGCAATACGCCGCTGGCAACTTGTCGTGCAATTCGGAGGTTGGTACCGAAGCAATACGCCGCTGGCAACTTGTCGTGCAATTCGGAGGTTGGTACGAAAGCAATACGCCGCTGGCAACTTGTCGTGCAAATCGGAGGTTGGTACGAAAGCAATACGCCGCTGGGAACTTGTCGTGCAAATCGGAGGTTGGTACGAAAGCAATACGCCGCTGGGAACTTGTCGTGCAAATCGTAGGTTGGTACGAAAGCAATACGCCGCTGGGAACTTGTCGTGCAAATCGGAGGTTGGTACCAAAGCAATACGCCGCTGGCAACTTGTCGTGCAAATCGGAGGTTGGTACGAAAGCAATACGCCGCTGGGAACTTGTCGTGCAGATCGGAGGTTACTACTCAAGCAATACGCCGCTGGGAACTTGTCGTGCAATTCGGAGGTTGGTACGAAAGCAATACGCCGCTGGGAACTTGTCGTGCAAATCGTAGGTTGGTACGAAAGCAATACGCCGCTGGCAACTTGTCGTGCAAATCGTAGGTTGGTACGAAAGCAATACGCCGCTGGCAACTTGTCGTGCAAATCGTAGGTTGGTACGAAAGCAATACGCCGCTGGCAACTTGTCGTGCAATTCGGAGGTTGGTACCGAAGCAATACGCCGCTGGCAACTTGTCGTGCAATTCGGAGGTTGGTACGAAAGCAATACGCCGCTGGCAACTTGTCGTGCAAATCGGAGGTTGGTACGAAAGCAATACGCCGCTGGCAACTTGTCGTGCAAATCGTAGGTTGGTACGAAAGCAATACGCCGCTGGCAACTTGTCGTGCAAATCGTAGGTTGGTACGAAAGCAATACGCCGCTGGCAACTTGTCGTGCAAATCGTAGGTT
Organism: Sphecodes monilicornis; assembly: GCA_913789915.3. Taxonomy (NCBI): domain Eukaryota; kingdom Metazoa; phylum Arthropoda; class Insecta; order Hymenoptera; family Halictidae; genus Sphecodes; species Sphecodes monilicornis. The sequence continues at coordinate 9,499 of CAJYYI030000365.1, forward strand.
GGTACGAAAGCAATACGCCGCTGGCAACTTGTCGTGCAATTCGGAGGTTGGTACGTAAGCAATACGCCGCTGGCAACTTGTCGTGCAATTCGGAGGTTGGTACGAAAGCAATACGCCGCTGGCAACTTGTCGTGCAAATCGGAGGTTGGTACGAAAGCAATACGCCGCTGGCAACTTGTCGTGCAGATCGGAGGTTACTACTCAAGCAATACGCCGCTGGCAACTTGTCGTGCAAATCGTAGGTTGGTACGAAAGCAATACGCCGCTGGCAACTTGTCGTGCAATTCGGAGGTTGGTACGAAAGCAATACGCCGCTGTCAACTTGTCGTGCAAATCGGAGGTTGGTACGAAAGCAATACGCCGCTGGCAACTTGTCGTGCAGATCGGAGGTTACTACTCAAGCAATACGCCGCTGGCAACTTGTCGTGCAAATCGTAGGTTGGTACGAAAGCAATACGCCGCTGGCAACTTGTCGTGCAAATCGTAGGTTGGTACGAAAGCAATACGCCGCTGGCAACTTGTCGTGCAAATCGTAGGTTGGTACGAAAGCAATACGCCGCTGGCAACTTGTCGTGCAATTCGGAGGTTGGTACCGAAGCAATACGCCGCTGGCAACTTGTCGTGCAATTCGGAGGTTGGTACGAACGCAATACGCCGCTGGCAACTTGTCGTGCAATTCGGAGGTTGGTACGAAAGCAATACGCCGCTGGCAACTTGTCGTGCAAATCGGAGGTTGGTACGAAAGCAATACGCCGCTGGGAACTTGTCGTGCAAATCGTAGGTTGGTACGAAAGCAATACGCCGCTGGCAACTTGTCGTGCAATTCGGAGGTTGGTACCGAAGCAATACGCCGCTGGCAACTTGTCGTGCAATTCGTAGGTTGGTACGAAAGCAATACGCCGCTGGCAACTTGTCGTGCAAATCGTAGGTTGGTACGAAAGCAATACGCCGCTGGCAACTTGTCGTGCAAATCGTAGGTTGGTACTGAAGCAATACGCCGCTGGGAACTTGTCGTGCAAATCGTAGGTTGGTACGAAAGCAATACGCCGCTGGCAACTTGTCGTGCAATTCGGAGGTTGGTACGGAAGCAATACGCCGCTGGCAACTTGTCGTGCAATTCGGAGGTTGGTACGAAAGCAATACGCCGCTGGCAACTTGTCGTGCAAATCGGAGGTTGGTACGAAAGCAATACGCCGCTGGGAACTTGTCGTGCAAATCGGAGGTTGGTACGAAAGCAATACGCCGCTGGGAACTTGTCGTGCAAATCGTAGGTTGGTACGAAAGCAATACGCCGCTGGGAACTTGTCGTGCAAATCGGAGGTTGGTACCAAAGCAATACGCCGCTGGCAACTTGTCGTGCAAATCGGAGGTTGGTACGAAAGCAATACGCCGCTGGGAACTTGTCGTGCAGATCGGAGGTTACTACTCAAGCAATACGCCGCTGGCAACTTGTCGTGCAAATCGTAGGTTGGTACGAAAGCAATACGCCGCTGGGAACTTGTCGTGCAATTCGGAGGTTGGTACCGAAGCAATACGCCGCTGGCAACTTGTCGTGCAATTCGGAGGTTGGTACCGAAGCAATACGCCGCTGGCAACTTGTCGTGCAATTCGTAGGTTGGTACGAAAGCAATACGCCGCTGGCAACTTGTCGTGCAAATCGTAGGTTGGTACTGAAGCAATACGCCGCTGGGAACTTGTCGTGCAAATCGTAGGTTGGTACGAAAGCAATACGCCGCTGGCAACTTGTCGTGCAATTCGGAGGTTGGTACCGAAGCAATACGCCGCTGGCAACTTGTCGTGCAATTCGGAGGTTGGTACGAAAGCAATACGCCGCTGGCAACTTGTCGTGCAAATCGTAGGTTGGTACGAAAGCAATACGCCGCTGGCAACTTGTCGTGCAAATCGTAGGTTGGTACGAAAGCAATACGCCGCTGGCAACTTGTCGTGCAAATCGTAGGTTGGTACGAAAGCAATACGCCGCTGGCAACTTGTCGTGCAAATCGTAGGTTGGTACGAAAGCAATACGCCGCTGGCAACTTGTCGTGCAAATCGTAGGTTGGTACGAAAGCAATACGCCGCTGGCAACTTGTCGTGCAATTCGGAGGTTGGTACCGAAGCAATACGCCGCTGGCAACTTGTCGTGCAATTCGGAGGTTGGTACGAAAGCAATACGCCGCTGGCAACTTGTCGTGCAAATCGGAGGTTGGTACGAAAGCAATACGCCGCTGGCAACTTGTCGTGCAGATCGGAGGTTACTACTCAAGCAATACGCCGCTGGCAACTTGTCGTGCAAATCGTAGGTTGGTACGAAAGCAATACGCCGCTGGCAACTTGTCGTGCAATTCGGAGGTTGGTACGAAAGCAATACGCCGCTGGCAACTTGTCGTGCAAATCGGAGGTTGGTACGAAAGCAATACGCCGCTGGCAACTTGTCGTGCAGATCGGAGGTTACTACTCAAGCAATACGCCGCTGGCAACTTGTCGTGCAAATCGTAGGTTGGTACGAAAGCAATACGCCGCTGGCAACTTGTCGTGCAAATCGTAGGTTGGTACGAAAGCAATACGCCGCTGGCAACTTGTCGTGCAAATCGTAGGTTGGTACGAAAGCAATACGCCGCTGGCAACTTGTCGTGCAATTCGGAGGTTGGTACGAAAGCAATACGCCGCTGGCAACTTGTCGTGCAAATCGGAGGTTGGTACGAAAGCAATACGCCGCTGGGAACTTGTCGTGCAAATCGTAGGTTGGTACGAAAGCAATACGCCGCTGGCAACTTGTCGTGCAATTCGGAGGTTGGTACCGAAGCAATACGCCGCTGGCAACTTGTCGTGCAATTCGTAGGTTGGTACGAAAGCAATACGCCGCTGGCAACTTGTCGTGCAAATCGTAGGTTGGTACGAAAGCAATACGCCGCTGGCAACTTGTCGTGCAAATCGTAGGTTGGTACTGAAGCAATACGCCGCTGGGAACTTGTCGTGCAAATCGTAGGTTGGTACGAAAGCAATACGCCGCTGGCAACTTGTCGTGCAATTCGGAGGTTGGTACGGAAGCAATACGCCGCTGGCAACTTGTCGTGCAATTCGGAGGTTGGTACGAAAGCAATACGCCGCTGGCAACTTGTCTTGCAAATCGGAGGTTGGTACGAAAGCAATACGCCGCTGGGAACTTGTCGTGCAAATCGGAGGTTGGTACGAAAGCAATACGCCGCTGGGAACTTGTCGTGCAAATCGTAGGTTGGTACGAAAGCAATACGCCGCTGGGAACTTGTCGTGCAAATCGGAGGTTGGTACCAAAGCAATACGCCGCTGGCAACTTGTCGTGCAAATCGGAGGTTGGTACGAAAGCAATACGCCGCTGGGAACTTGTCGTGCAGATCGGAGGTTACTACTCAAGCAATACGCCGCTGGCAACTTGTCGTGCAAATCGTAGGTTGGTACGAAAGCAATACGCCGCTGGGAACTTGTCGTGCAATTCGGAGGTTGGTACCGAAGCAATACGCCGCTGGCAACTTGTCGTGCAATTCGGAGGTTGGTACCGAAGCAATACGCCGCTGGCAACTTGTCGTGCAATTCGTAGGTTGGTACGAAAGCAATACGCCGCTGGCAACTTGTCGTGCAAATCGTAGGTTGGTACTGAAGCAATACGCCGCTGGGAACTTGTCGTGCAAATCGTAGGTTGGTACGAAAGCAATACGCCGCTGGCAACTTGTCGTGCAATTCGGAGGTTGGTACCGAAGCAATACGCCGCTGGCAACTTGTCGTGCAATTCGGAGGTTGGTACGAAAGCAATACGCCGCTGGCAACTTGTCGTGCAAATCGTAGGTTGGTACGAAAGCAATACGCCGCTGGCAACTTGTCGTGCAAATCGTAGGTTGGTACGAAAGCAATACGCCGCTGGCAACTTGTCGTGCAAATCGTAGGTTGGTACGAAAGCAATACGCCGCTGGCAACTTGTCGTGCAAATCGTAGGTTGGTACGAAAGCAATACGCCGCTGGCAACTTGTCGTGCAAATCGTAGGTTGGTACGAAAGCAATACGCCGCTGGCAACTTGTCGTGCAAATCGGAGGTTGGTACGAAAGCAATACGCCGCTGGCAACTTGTCGTGCAGATCGGAGGTTACTACTCAAGCAATACGCCGCTGGCAACTTGTCGTGCAAATCGTAGGTTGGTACGAAAGCAATACGCCGCTGGCAACTTGTCGTGCAATTCGTAGGTTGGTACGAAAGCAATACGCCGCTGGCAACTTGTCGTGCAAATCGTAGGTTGGTACGAAAGCAATACGCCGCTGGCAACTTGTCGTGCAATTCGGAGGTTGGTACCGAAGCAATACGCCGCTGGCAACTTGTCGTGCAATTCGGAGGTTGGTACGAAAGCAATACGCCGCTGGCAACTTGTCGTGCAAATCGGAGGTTGGTACGAAAGCAATACGCCGCTGGCAACTTGTCGTGCAGATCGGAGGTTACTACTCAAGCAATACGCCGCTGGCAACTTGTCGTGCAAATCGTAGGTTGGTACGAAAGCAATACGCCGCTGGCAACTTGTCGTGCAATTCGGAGGTTGGTACCGAAGCAATACGCCGCTGGCAACTTGTCGTGCAATTCGTAGGTTGGTACGAAAGCAATACGCCGCTGGCAACTTGTCGTGCAAATCGTAGGTTGGTACGAAAGCAATACGCCGCTGGCAACTTGTCGTGCAATTCGGAGGTTGGTACCGAAGCAATACGCCGCTGGCAACTTGTCGTGCAATTCGGAGGTTGGTACGAAAGCAATACGCCGCTGGCAACTTGTCGTGCAAATCGGAGGTTGGTACGAAAGCAATACGCCGCTGGCAACTTGTCGTGCAGATCGGAGGTTACTACTCAAGCAATACGCCGCTGGCAACTTGTCGTGCAAATCGTAGGTTGGTACGAAAGCAATACGCCGCTGGCAACTTGTCGTGCAAATCGTAGGTTGGTACGAAAGCAATACGCCGCTGGCAACTTGTCGTGCAAATCGTAGGTTGGTACGAAAGCAATACGCCGCTGGCAACTTGTCGTGCAATTCGGAGGTTGGTACCGAAGCAATACGCCGCTGGCAACTTGTCGTGCAATTCGGAGGTTGGTACGAAAGCAATACGCCGCTGGCAACTTGTCGTGCAATTCGGAGGTTGGTACGAAAGCAATACGCCGCTGGCAACTTGTCGTGCAAATCGGAGGTTGGTACGAAAGCAATACGCCGCTGGGAACTTGTCGTGCAAATCGTAGGTTGGTACGAAAGCAATACGCCGCTGGCAACTTGTCGTGCAAATCGGAGGTTGGTACGAAAGCAATACGCCGCTGGGAACTTGTCGTGCAGATCGGAGGTTACTACTCAAGCAATACGCCGCTGGGAACTTGTCGTGCAAATCGTAGGTTGGTACTGAAGCAATACGCCGCTGGCAACTTGTCGTGCAAATCGTAGGTTGGTACGAAAGCAATACGCCGCTGGCAACTTGTCGTGCAAATCGTAGGTTGGTACGAAAGCAATACGCCGCTGGCAACTTGTCGTGCAATTCGGAGGTTGGTACGAAAGCAATACGCCGCTGGCAACTTGTCGTGCAAATCGGAGGTTGGTACGAAAGCAATACGCCGCTGGCAACTTGTCGTGCAGATCGGAGGTTACTACTCAAGCAATACGCCGCTGGGAACTTGTCGTGCAAATCGTAGGTTGGTACGAAAGCAATACGCCGCTGGCAACTTGTCGTGCAATTCGGAGGTTGGTACCGAAGCAATACGCCGCTGGCAACTTGTCGTGCAATTCGTAGGTTGGTACGAAAGCAATACGCCGCTGGCAACTTGTCGTGCAAATCGTAGGTTGGTACGAAAGCAATACGCCGCTGGCAACTTGTCGTGCAAATCGTAGGTTGGTACGAAAGCAATACGCCGCTGGCAACTTGTCGTGCAAATCGTAGGTTGGTACGAAAGCAATACGCCGCTGGCAACTTGTCGTGCAAATCGTAGGTTGGTACGAAAGCAATACGCCGCTGGCAACTTGTCGTGCAATTCGGAGGTTGGTACCGAAGCAATACGCCGCTGGCAACTTGTCGTGCAATTCGGAGGTTGGTACGAAAGCAATACGCCGCTGGCAACTTGTCGTGCAAATCGGAGGTTGGTACGAAAGCAATACGCCGCTGGCAACTTGTCGTGCAGATCGGAGGTTACTACTCAAGCAATACGCCGCTGGCAACTTGTCGTGCAATTCGTAGGTTGGTACGAAAGCAATACGCCGCTGGCAACTTGTCGTGCAAATCGTAGGTTGGTACGAAAGCAATACGCCGCTGGCAACTTGTCGTGCAATTCGGAGGTTGGTACCGAAGCAATACGCCGCTGGCAACTTGTCGTGCAATTCGGAGGTTGGTACGAAAGCAATACGCCGCTGGCAACTTGTCGTGCAGATCGGAGGTTACTACTCAAGCAATACGCCGCTGGGAACTTGTCGTGCAATTCGGAGGTTGGTACGAAAGCAATACGCCGCTGGCAACTTGTCGTGCAAATCGGAGGTTGGTACGAAAGCAATACGCCGCTGGGAACTTGTCGTGCAAATCGTAGGTTGGTACGAAAGCAATACGCCGCTGGCAACTTGTCGTGCAAATCGTAGGTTGGTACGAAAGCAATACGCCGCTGGCAACTTGTCGTGCAAATCGTAGGTTGGTACGAAAGCAATACGCCGCTGGCAACTTGTCGTGCAATTCGGAGGTTGGTACCGAAGCAATACGCCGCTGGCAACTTGTCGTGCAATTCGGAGGTTGGTACGAAAGCAATACGCCGCTGGCAACTTGTCGTGCAAATCGGAGGTTGGTACGAAAGCAATACGCCGCTGGGAACTTGTCGTGCAAATCGTAGGTTGGTACGAAAGCAATACGCCGCTGGCAACTTGTCGTGCAAATCGTAGGTTGGTACGAAAGCAATACGCCGCTGGCAACTTGTCGTGCAAATCGTAGGTTGGTACTGAAGCAATACGCCGCTGGGAACTTGTCGTGCAAATCGGAGGTTGGTACCAAAGCAATACGCCGCTGGCAACTTGTCGTGCAGATCGGAGGTTACTACTCAAGCAATACGCCGCTGGGAACTTGTCGTGCAATTCGGAGGTTGGTACGAAAGCAATACGCCGCTGGCAACTTGTCGTGCAAATCGGAGGTTGGTACGAAAGCAATACGCCGCTGGGAACTTGTCGTGCAAATCGTAGGTTGGTACTGAAGCAATACGCCGCTGGCAACTTGTCGTGCAAATCGTAGGTTGGTACGAAAGCAATACGCCGCTGGCAACTTGTCGTGCAAATCGTAGGTTGGTACGAAAGCAATACGCCGCTGGCAACTTGTCGTGCAAATCGGAGGTTGGTACGAAAGCAATACGCCGCTGGCAACTTGTCGTGCAAATCGGAGGTTGGTACGAAAGCAATACGCCGCTGGGAACTTGTCGTGCAAATCGTAGGTTGGTACGAAAGCAATACGCCGCTGGCAACTTGTCGTGCAAATCGTAGGTTGGTACGAAAGCAATACGCCGCTGGCAACTTGTCGTGCAAATCGTAGGTTGGTACTGAAGCAATACGCCGCTGGGAACTTGTCGTGCAAATCGGAGGTTGGTACCAAAGCAATACGCCGCTGGCAACTTGTCGTGCAAATCGTAGGTTGGTACGAAAGCAATACGCCGCTGGCAACTTGTCGTGCAAATCGTAGGTTGGTACGAAAGCAATACGCCGCTGGCAACTTGTCGTGCAAATCGGAGGTTGGTACGAAAGCAATACGCCGCTGGCAACTTGTCGTGCAAATCGTAGGTTGGTACTGAAGCAATACGCCGCTGGGAACTTGTCGTGCAAATCGGAGGTTGGTACCAAAGCAATACGCCGCTGGCAACTTGTCGTGCAGATCGGAGGTTACTACTCAAGCAATACGCCGCTGGGAACTTGTCGTGCAATTCGGAGGTTGGTACGAAAGCAATACGCCGCTGGCAACTTGTCGTGCAAATCGGAGGTTGGTACGAAAGCAATACGCCGCTGGGAACTTGTCTTGCCGAACGATGTCTGCTCCGTTTCAAAAATTATTACTCCGAAAGTACGCATCGGAGCAGTCTGCATTTTCAATATGTGTCTTAAAACGCACCGTTTAATCGATTGATATTGTTGAAATTCGTGAAAAATAAATTTTGAAAGAGTTTCATACGTCGGTGAATGTGCCGCTGGGCCTTAGAAAATTTTCGGAGCACGCCGCGAGAACGATCGCTGCTCCGTTTCAAAAATTATTACTCCGAAAGTACGCATCGGAGCAGTCTGCATTTTCAATATGTGTCTTAAAACGCACCGTTTAATCGATTGATATTGTTGAAATTCGTGAAAAATAAATTTTGAAAGAGTTTCATACGTCGGTGAATGTGCCGCTGGGCTTAGAAAATTTTCGGAGCACGCCGCGAGAACGATCGCTGCTCCGTTTCAAAAATTATTACTCCGAAAGTACGCATCGGAGCAGTCTGCATTTTCAATATGTGTCTTAAAACGCACCGTTTAATCGATTGATATTGTTGAAATTCGTGAAAAATAAATTTTGAAAGAGTTTCATACGTCGGTGAATGTGCCGCTGGGACTTAGAAAATTTTCGGAGCACGCCGCGAGAACGATCGCTGCTCCGTTTCAAAAATTATTACTCCGAAAGTACGCATCGGAGCAGTTTGCATTTTCAATATGTGTCTTAAAACGCACCGTTTAATCGATTGATATTGTTGAAATTCGTGAAAAATAAATTTTGAAAGAGTTTCATACGTCGATGAATGTGCCGCGGGACTTAGAAAATTTTCGGAGCGCACCGCTCCGAGTAGTACGCTCGGCCATTATTTGCAATTATTTTTGTTAATATGCTTCAGAACGAATTTTTAATACGATATATGTTGTTAAAACGCCAATTGTTACAATGATCTAACATTAAAAATCGTTTAAGAACATTATTAAAAAAGTTTACTCTTGACCGTGAGAGCTAAAAAATTTTCGGAGTACCGTGATATATAATGAAAAGTTGTGTATTTTATGTAGAATAATCTAGTAATGTGAAAATTTGTTGAATTTGAGAAAAAAAATTTTCACTCATTTTTGCGGCTAAGTCCGAAGAGCCTTCTCGAACGGGCTGTTGCCGCGGCGGTTTACCACCATAAGCGCGCGTGCTAAACTCCGTGCGGCGCCGGCGTCACGGCCGGCCGTTCGGTATCTATAAGGGACACGACGGTCCGGACGAGTCGGTCGGTTCAGCGCGCGCTCGTGGCTATTCTACGATCTCGGTCGAGAAGCAGTCCACGGCGCCTCGAGACTTCGGTCTCGACTGTTTCGCACCGTGCTTCGTATCGGATTATTCTCTACACAGCATTGCCACGGGTCGGTGTCTAAGACCGAATGGCCCTTATGTGGCGAGCCTCCTTCGGAGGTTGGTGACTTGTATGCACTTTCGTGTGTATACTCGTACTAACTGAGCATCAACTCATATGTCCGAGCGACGAATTTATACGAGATGAGAGAGTAACAGAGGAGTGTCTTCTAAAGACGAAATATATAAGAAGCCGATGCGCAAACGATGTTTGGCATACGGAAGAGAGAAAAATAAGATTTTGAAATATATAGAGGTGTCCTAAGTCGATATGCCTAGCACGAGCGGAAGAACACGCTTTCTCGCAAGTCACAGCATGTGTCCTGTCCGCGCTTCCTCGGTACTTGTGCCGATTATGTCCAGCTCAGTGGTTACGTGCTTCCGCGATGGATGTTCAGCGTGAGCGTACGTGCTTCCACGATTTTAGGGCACCACCCGAAAAAAGGAAATTGGCAAATAAAATTTACAGAAACCTATCCCTGTATGATCTGAAAACTTGTTTCAAAAGGTATATTTAAAAGGAATTTGAACAAGTTAAAATATATCTTGGGCAAAGGTATTTTCTAAAGGAATTGTCCAAGATATGTAACCGAGAACGAAAGGTATGTTTAAAAGGAATTCGTTCGAGGTGTGTGTATAACCGTTCAAAAGGTATGTTTAAAAGGAATTTGAACGGTTAAAAGAAGAGAGAGTGAGGAGGAGAAATATCCGTTCAAAAAGGTATATATAAAGGAATTTTTGAACATTGAGAGGATATTTGAGAATGGGAGAAGGAAAAAGTGTCGTCGACCTGTCTCATTGAGAGCTGGCGATGCAAAGGCACACATGCAAATAAGAATATTATATATAGAGCGACGCAAAAATTTGTCGAAGCTCCCTGGTTGATCCTGCCAGTAGTCATATGCTTGTCTCAAAGATTAAGCCATGCATGTCTCAGTACATGCCGTATTAAGGTGAAACCGCGAATGGCTCATTAAATCAGTTATGGTTCCTTAGATCGTACCAACATTTACTTGGATAACTGTGGTAATTCTAGAGCTAATACATGCAAAACAGAGTTCCGACCAGAGATGGTAGGAACGCTTTTATTAGATCAAAACCAATCGGTGGCGGGCGTTTACGTTCGTCCATCGTTTGCTTTGGT
>CAJYYI030000365.1:22500-25000 GCA_913789915.3 Sphecodes monilicornis
GGTGTGTGTGTCTCCTCATCTTTCACGATAGATTGAGAGAGAGGTGTACCACACAGGGTAGCCTGGAAAACCGCGGTTGAACGTTGCTCGTTCACGAACGATATATCCGACTATATATTAGTAGGAGATGTGTAGTATAGAAGAGACGGGAGAAAATGTGGACCGGCTGTGAAGCTCGTTTTTTTAAAGCTGTACAACGAGAGTCTTGACACCCTACTCCTGTGGCCATAGCGCACAAGAGCTTGGGACGAATGACCGTGTACGGCCAGAGCCGGCTGCGAAGTCCCGCGAAATCTGTCTCTCTTTCTACATATATCATCTCTCTATGTATATCGGAGTTCGCGTATAACCAAGAGCACTAAACGTCGCCGCAATGCGCGTTCGTTGTGACACGAAATTCGAGAGGACCGGCTGCGAAGCTCGCTTTTAAAGCCGTGCGTCGCGAGTCCGACACCCGTCTCTGCCCGCGTACCGCGGCCACGAGTATTGGGACGAACGACCGCGCACGGCCAGAGCCGGCTGTGAAGTCCGTTTGTATCGATCGCGTTCAACAACGCGCAAAGAGAGAGTGCAAAGGGAGAGAGAGAAAAGAGAATTTGTTTCGAGAGGACCGGCTGCGAAGCTCGCTTTTAAAGCTGTGCGTCGCGAGTCCGACACCCGTCTCTGCCGCGTACTGCGGCACGAGTATTGGGACGAACGACCGCGCACGGCCAGCAGAGCCGGCTGTGAAGTCCGTTAGTATCGAATAATATGGTTCGCAAACTCTCTCCAAAGCGCAGCACACGACGCAACTCTTGAGAAACTTTATTTCGAAAGTAGTAGGAGGAGGAGGAGGAGGAGTAGGAGGACCGGCTGTGAAGCTCGCTTTTAAAGCCGTGCGTCGCGAGTCCGACACCCGTCTCTGCCGCGTACCGCGGTCACGAGTATTGGGACGAACGACCGCGCACGGCCAGAGCCGGCCGTGAGTCCCCTCTCCCCTCATCTAACCCAGACCTAACTTATCGAAATCGTTCTCGACAAAAAAGAGGAGAGAGTGTGTGTATGGAGAGGAGGAATCGTCTGGATCCATGTATCGGGTTGTCTCTACGAAAAGACCCCGTCGTTTTCAGATTTCCCCTCTCTGTGTTTTCCATTTTAAGGCTTTTCAATGTACTATTCGCCCGGCCGTCAGATACGCGAGACGAGCGTTGTGCTCTCTCTCGACCGTACTCTGACGGTTTCCGTCTTAACGGGACGTTCGTGTCGTTTTTTTTTTTTTTTAAAAAAAAAACGACGCCTGAATCTCCTTCGCGCGCTGGTTGGAGTTTTCAGGTATCGGCGTTCTTACGAACCGCAGAACAAGAGACATACACATATATACGATTGATGATCAATCAAATTATATACGATTACCCTGAACGGTGGATCACTTGGCTCGTGGGTCGATGAAGAACGCAGCTAATTGCGCGTCAACGTGTGAACTGCAGGACACATGAACATCGACATTTCGAACGCACATTGCGGTCCACGGATACAATTCCTGGACCACGCCTGGCTGAGGGTCGTTTACGTAACCAAATACTGCTTGCGTTGCTCTTCTAAGTCCCCGCCGTCGCTTACCTCTCCAAGAGACACAATTGGTATATTATAAGAAAAATTGTGTGGAGGGCGCAAAGAGCGTTTCTGAGTCGGGTTGCGAAGAAGATGCTATATATACGTACGAGCGATGGATGGGCGTATCGTCGGCGTTTGACGCGGTTCTGTGTGAAAATTGCCAATTTCGCATTGCGTTGTACTGTTTCCGGAGACGAAGACGATGGGTATATCTGACGTGTATCACACGGACTTGCGTGAGTATTTTCGGCGTCGCGAGTCGTGTTTATTCATGTATAAACACGACCGCCCGCGAACACCGCTCCGTGCGCGACAGATCGAAATCTCTCTCTCCGCGTGGAACGGCTCGCATTCGCGGAAGAAGCGTTTCGCGCTCTCGAACGTTATACGCGCTCCCGACGTCGCCTGAAATGATGCGTATTCATATCCGAAAGGTTATACAATACATAAAAAGAGTCGACACACAGAGAGACGACTACAGAGAGAATGGACACAAATACAAAATGAAAGAGAGGAGATATTAATATGTGTTTGCACGCACAACGTAAGCCCCAGGGAGAAGAGAGATATTGACGTACGCCTGCGCGTGGAGATGTGCCTCTAAGTAAAAACACGCGTCGACGCGGAGGGTCGTCGTTGCTAGCGACTTCCGACAAACACAAAATTGATCTTGAAAGAGACGAGAGATAAGAGAGTTCTTCGCGAGAGAGAGATGAGGTTTCTCGTTCTACGAACGCTTTGACGATCGATGGACAAACGTAGAGAGACAACAGCCAAAATGTTGTTGGCATTGTGCGGGATGCGCACGCGTACTTGTATCGGGTGGAGATAAATAATATCTCCCCGTCTCGTCGCGTGTCCTCGCCGATCCACGACAAGAGTTGTGTTTCTCTCGCCATCGCCACGT
>CAJYYI030000365.1:27500-37500 GCA_913789915.3 Sphecodes monilicornis
ACACGAGTCAGTCGATCCTAAGCCCTAAGAGAAATCCTATGTAGATGAGGTGTCTCTAAATTAGAGAATAACACACACCCATCGGGCGAAAGGGAATCCGGTTTCTATTCCGGAACCCGGCAGCGGAACCGCATACCATTCGGGCCCTCGTAAGAGTGTTCGTCGGGGTAACCCAAAATGACCTGGAGACGCCGTCGGGAGATCCGGGGAGAGTTTTCTTTTCTGTATAAGCGTTCGAGTTCCCTGGAAACCTCTAGCAGGGAGATAGGGTTTGGAACGCGAAGAGCACCGCAGTTGCGGCGGTGTCCGGATCTTCCCCTCGGACCTTGAAAATCCAGGAGAGGGCCACGTGGAGGTGTCGCGCCGGTTCGTACCCATATCCGCAGCAGGTCTCCAAGGTAAAGAGCCTCTAGTCGATAGATTAATGTAGGTAAGGGAAGTCGGCAAATTGGATCCGTAACTTCGGAATAAGGATTGGCTCTGAGGAGCGGGGCGTGTCGGGCTTGGTCGGGAAGCGGGTCTGGCTGACGTGCCGGGCCTGGGCGAGGTGCAACACGACTTTTTGTCGTGGGAATCCGAGCTCGGTCCCGTGCCTTGGCCTCCCGCGGATCTTCCTTGCTGCGAGGCTTCCGTCTAGAACGGTCGTCCTCTTCGGCCGCCATTCAACGCTCAGCTCAGAACTGGCACGGACTAGGGGAATCCGACTGTCTAATTAAAACAAAGCATTGCGATGGCCCCCACGGGTGTTGACGCAATGTGATTTCTGCCCAGTGCTCTGAATGTCAACGTGAAGAAATTCAAAAAAGCGCGGGTAAACGGCGGGAGTAACTATGACTCTCTTAACCTTAACCAAACAACTGCAATGACCGCCAACGGTAGACACCCAATCTTGTCCTCTGCTACAGTGGTTTATCGTAGCAGAGGACAAGATTGGGTGTCTACCGTTGGCGGTCATTGCAGTTGTTTGGTTCATATAGACACGGATGAGGCAATATTGAAGGTCTTCAACTGTTGTGACCATAGGTACGACGTAAAGGATAAAGTGGAAAAACCAACTAAGTGGACCAGCTACCTTGGCAGAGGAAGCCAAGCCGATGATGACCTCGTATCGAGGCTTAACTCATTATTGGCGAGGTGGAATACTGAGACAGGGAGGAGAGTTGAGACAAGTGGACGCACATTGCCAGGGCCTGAGCAGTTGACAAAGGGTTTTGTTGATACTTTGAGATCTTCAATGGAAGGTCAAGAGGTTTGCCACGCTAGAACCGTGTTTGAAGAGGCATACGACAAGTTTAGAAGCCTCTGGGAAATAAAGCCAGTCACCATACAAGCTATAATTAAGGGAGCGCTACAGGAAATGAGTGACGCCTCTTTGCCGCTTGAAAATGAGGATGTAGGAGACGAAGTTTACTTCGATAGCCTAGAGTCGCCGCACAATATATTGATAGGATGGGACAGGCCACTTATGGGTCAGAGGCCTAGGTGGTCTTGGCTAAAAAACATTGATAGATCAAGGGTATACTATACTGATGTCAAGTTAAGAGATATCGAGCGGCAAAGCGCAAGAGTAAATAATCTAGGGTCAAAGATCCCAGCTAGTGAGTGGGAAAGAATCAAGAGTTCAGGACGAGTAGAATTACCTAAAAGAAGCTCAGAAGAGCTTGGTAGCTACGTATCACGTGCCGGAATGAAAATGCAGCAGCTTTGGGAGGCCGACCCAGATTTCTGGGAAGACAATCGTGTCTACTTAGACCCAACTAGCGGGTATGGAGGATTCGTGGAGTTCCTCGCAATGAAACTGCGATCTGGGAAGCCTAGACAATATATAATGAGCACTCTGTTTGAAAAAGGGCATCGAGTTATCGACCCTAGAATTACAACTATAGTTAGCAACCTCCGTCCTATAGTAGCGACCTCGGTCGAGGATGCAGACAGGGGCAACATTAAAGATATAAGATGCAGGATGAGGTTAAAACGTATAGTGGACTCATGTGGGGGATTAGACATACTGGTTTTAGACGCAGGAGAGTTCAGTACAAGTTTGAAGGTGAATCGACAATTTTGGCTTCAGCCGCTGAATGGCACATCCTTCTTAGACGCCACGATAGACCTACTTAAGAATTTGAACAAAGGAGGACGCCTCTGCTTCAAAATGAATGGGGTGTGGGATGGATGCTTTGAAGTGCTACATGGACTCACTAGGAATTTTAAGGAAATCAAGGCGGTAAAGTTGGCGACAACTGGACATGGAACGCCAGAGTTTTACGTTTTCGCAAGAGGTTATTCAGGAGATAGGGTTTGCAACGGAGCAAGGGCCCAGCATTTACTTAACCTCGTAATGGATGCAACATACGATAGCTATTTGGCCGCCGCAAAATTCCTAATGTATAGAGGCCGAGGAATGAAACCAATACAGCGGTACGATTGGTATTCGCCGGTGGAGAGAGCTGGGACCGTTAAGGTTTTTGATGCGGTCAGTAGTTACCCTCCGTCGATTTCAATCCGAATAAATGAGAGCGATTATCTCTGGGACCCAAGCTGGGAAGACAGAATTAGAGGGTTTAGATCACTGGTGAAAGAAAGAAGTCACAAGTGGCTGAACGCGTCAAAGATTAAGTTTGAGAACGTGACGCCCATAGGGGCAATTGCTCGTAAAAGGACAAGCCATGCACACAAAAATATTGAGAATGGATTGATTAGTGGGTTTATGCTCCATGTGTTTAATTTGAATCTCACGAATAGCACTTTCTGTCATACCCAGAGCACAGACAAGTGGAAGGAGATGAGTCAACGTAAAAGGTTAGATGTAGATCCTGGTCATATGGACCAGGCAAGTTTTTCAAAATTAATTCAAGCCTTCGACTTGACGGACTCAGACTATGGGAAGAGCTTGTATGGCCAGTGCAGGCTTCTAACGAAAGACGAAGTATTGACATCTTTGAATTACCAAGGAGCTACTGGGATACTAGATGATGGGCACACGATGAGGGACTACCTCGTACAGAATGATGATTGGTACGAAGCTTCCCTACGCCAAATAGATCGATGGCTGGCGGGGAAAGACGGCGGAACTTACTTCACTTGCAGGCCTAAGAACGAGCCAAAGAAAAAGAAAAACTCAGATGGAGGCAGATTACATAATCAGAAAGGAGTCTCCATTGAAGAATTAGAGAGTTTCAATGAGCAGGGCCACAGATTCATTCAATTCGCTGACGCTAAAACTAGACTGTCTCATTATATTTTATTGGGGGACCTTATATCACGAGCTAACAAGCGTAAGGTTTATAAGGGAACGATAAACGGAACACCTGTAATGAGGCAGGGGAATGTATTGCGAGCGCTGTGGGATAAATACCTACCCAAAGAGAAGAGAGAGATACGCCCGGAGACGCAAGACAAATATGGGGTGTGGTATGAGGCGATTGAAGAAGATGTCATTGATGGCGGAGTTTCCGGCGCATGTTTAGACTATAGCGGCTGGGATTCATCAGTGACGATTGAGGAGAGATTGCTGGAGGCTGTTTGGTTGTGCCGGTTCTACCCGAAGCACCTAGAGCGGGCTATCCTTACAGCGTGTAAAGAAATGTCGTACGCAATAGTGACCGACGACGACGGAGAAGCTTGGGTCCGAGCGGGCCAAAGAGGATCTGGTGAAGTGCTCACGTCTCTAGGAAACACCAAGTTGGTCGCCTGCAATACCCTGGTTGCTATATCTGAGTGCACAGGTGTGCCGTTGACGGAGCTGTGTAAGACCGTCGCGACAGTGACTTATAGTGCTGGAAGGGGAGTCAACAAAAAAGTTGAGATAATGCGCGTTGCACAGGTGTCCGACGGAGATGATACGGTGATAATAGGTACTACGCAAATGATTAAAAGGATAGCTGATGGTAAAAAACTTTGCGGTTCAAAGTTGCTCGGTTCGCTGGGCAACATGTGCCAACCCCACCTCCTAGTGGTGTACCGCGGGCAACGTCTTGCCGTGTCACAGCGACTCGGCTTGGCGGCTAATGGGGCTCTGGCTTGAGGGGAGTGACCCCTCTGTGGTCCGTCGGGTTGCCTCCCCGTCGGGCCCAACAAACGTAGGCCCAAAAATTAAGAGAAAAGAAATTCTCCGGCGGGGGCCTCGGCCCGCCGGTCCTACGTCCCCCAATTCGTCGTCTGAGCCAACACCTGCTCTGGATCGGTCTGAAGTTGTGACTCCTGAAGTTATGCTGTCTTTCCCATGCCCAAACTGCGATCGAGCGTTCCCTACAAAGATCGGTCTCGGGGTGCACCGTACATCTGCTCACCCGGCAGTCGTGAACGAGGAGATAGACGTGGTTCGGGTCAAGCGTAGATGGGGAGATGAGGAACTCCGGCTCATGGCGAGAGAGGAGGCATTAGCTGCGCAACAAGGGATCCGGTTCATCAACCAACACCTGGTCACCGTCGTTCCTGACCGCACCCTCGATGCCATCAAGGGAGTGCGAAGAGGTCAGGCGTACCGGGCCCTTGTTGCCGCAGCTATGCAGGACATCGAGGCCGCCTCGCCGAACACAACCGGCGACTCGGCAGCGGCTGTCTCACCTTCTCCTCCCCGGGATCCTCAACTATCCTCGACGCCCGAGACCCGACCCGAGCCAGCGAGCCGCGACGTACTCTCCCCGGGCGATGTCTCCCTCCTCGGCCTGCTATGCAGCGATATTCCGACTGCGATTCGGGGCTTGCTCCCCGTAGTAGGAAATATCGGCGGTTGGCAGTCCACCTGTCTAACGCAGCTGGCCCGAGACTGCCTTGAGGGTGAGGACGTCGGGGATCGCCTGTCTTCGTGGCTCGGTTCCGTCTTCCCTCCTTCCCCACCGCCCCCTCGACCGCATTCTGCGCGTACTCGCCACGCCGCGGTGTCCGGGAGAAAAGCTCAACGTCGCCGTGAATATGCGCGTGTTCAACGTCTGTTCCGGTCGAACATGAGTCGGGCCGCTCGTGAGATACTGGATGGCCAAGGTGACACGGGCGCAGCGGTCCCTGATGTGTCGGTTATGTCCGACCATTGGGGGCCGTACGTAGGTCGCCCGTCTTGCGCAGTAGAACAGGTGCATGCCCCACGGCGTAAGCCTGAGCTGGCACACCTGTGGTATCCAGTGTCCTGCGAGGAGGTGGTAGCAGCCAAGCTGCCTCCTAAATCGGCCCCCGGACCCGACGGCATTAGCGTACCTCTGTGGAAAGCCGTCCCTCCATCGGTTAAGGCTCTCTTTTTTAACGTCGTGTTACATATAGGCGGGTTTCCGGTGTCGATGTTGACGAGTCGGACCGTATTTATCGCGAAGAAAGGAGACTCCCATCTCCCGAGCGATTATCGGCCGATCTCGATCACGTCGGTAGCCGTCCGGCATCTCCACAAGATCCTCGCCTCAAGGCTACGCGCATCCAGGCTTATAGATCTTAGGCAACGCTGCTTCGATGACGGGTGCAGTGACAATGTCACAGCACTGGCAGCAGCGCTCTATGAAGCCCGTCTAAACAGACGCGAGCTACATGTGGCCTCCCTGGATGTCGCGAAGGCCTTCGATTCCGTTAGTCACCCTGGAATAGCGAGGATCTTGGATAACACTGGAGCTCCGGATGAGCTTGTAAAGTACATCGCCCGCCTATACAGTAACAGCAGCACGATGTTCGAGGTACGAGGCTCGAGGTCAGAGCTCTATCCCATAAGGCGCGGCGTCAGACAGGGTGATCCTCTCTCTCCAGTGCTGTTCTGCCTGGTGGTGGACAGTATTCTTGAGGGGATACCACCTGACGTCGGTTTCCAGCTCAGCGGAAGTCGTCTAAATGCGCTTGCGTACGCGGACGACATCCTGCTTTTCGCCTCTTCCCAGTGGGGCATGCAGAAGGCGCTCGATTTGGTAGAGGCCCGAGCGGGGAGTTACGGCCTAAAGTTCAATGGCCGCAAGTGCTCGGTGTTGTCATTGGTGCCAGCCGGAAAAGTCAAGAAGGTGAAAATTATCACCGAACCCCTCTTCCATCTGAGGGGGGGTACCGCCATTCCGCAGATATCAACAACTGCAGAATGGCGGTACCTAGGTATCGACTTCCGTCCGTCTGGACCCAAAAAGATCAAGGTAGATCTTAGTCTCTACCTTGATCGGATAACCCGGGCACCGCTGAAGCCGCAACAGCGGTTAATGATACTCCGCGGCTTCCTTCTCCCCCGCCTTTACCACAGTCTAGTGCTCGGATGCGCCACACTTGGGAAGCTTAGAGCTCTTGACCTCCAGGTACGCGCAGCGGTAAGGAGGTGGTTACGTCTGCCGAGAGACGTCCCAACGGCCTTTGTACACGCACCCGTCGCAGGTGGCGGCCTGGGCATCCCGTCATTTGCCACCAGCGTTCCAGGACTGATGCGCCAACGTCTGCTCAGCCTGGAACGATCCCAGCTGCCTGTTTTACAAGCAGTTGGTGATTCCACGTGGGTGCACAAGAGGCTCCAGTGGGCTACGAAGGCGTTAACACGCGAGAGCGGCACACTGTCCTCTAAACACCTGCGTGACGCCTGGTGGACCCATCGGTTGCATAGCAGCACCGATGGATACGAGTTACGGGAATGCGACCAGTCACCGTTATCCTCGCGATGGGTTGGCTCTGACTCTCTAATGGTCCCCGGTCGGGATTTCGTCCAGTATGTCCACGTCCGTATCAACGCCCTCCCCACGTTGGTGAGAACAACGAGGGGGGTCGCTAGACGTGGACAGGCCGCCGTAGGATGCCGGGCTGGATGTCTCTCATCTGAGACAGCCGCCCATGTCATCCAGGGCTGCTTCCGCACCCACGGCGGCAGAGTCCTGCGACACAACGCTGTCTGCAAGACGGTTGCCGCAGGACTCCGAAAGACCGGCTGGACGGTCCTCGAGGAACCTGTCTTCCAAACAGACGAAGGTCGGCGCAAGCCTGACTTAGTCTGCACTAGGGACCAGAGAGTCAGCGTCATCGACGCTCAGGTTGTTAGCGGAGTTCCATCATTGGACGACTCACACAAGAAGAAGGTGCGCTACTACAGCGGTAATCCCTCACTTGTGGAAGCCATTTCCGCCCGATTCGGCGTCAGGAAGGATGATGTTCAATTCTCCTCCTGCACCTTATCGTGGCGCGGTATCTGGTCGCCAAGCTCCGCCGACTTCCTGTTGGACATGGGACTGACAGCGGGACTTCTACGCGGCATCACGACGCGCGTACTGCAAGGGAGTCACACTAACTGGACAAGGTGGAACCGAATGACAGCTTTGCGTTCACCTTCGTCCAGGAACCGTGAAGGAATAGGCTAGGCGACGACGACGAATTCTCCCCCCCCGTGGGTTAGCCGTGCCCAACCTTTTGCCCCTACAGTAGGAGGTGAGGCCTTTCCACCTCACCTTCCTACACCGACAGCCCTCCCTACACGGCCAATGTAAAAAAAAAAAAAAAAAAAAAAAAAAAAAATAGCCAAATGCCTCGTCATCTAATTAGTGACGCGCATGAATGGATTAACGAGATTCCCTCTG
The DNA here is from genome assembly GCA_913789915.3 of Sphecodes monilicornis. Lineage (NCBI taxonomy): Eukaryota > Metazoa > Arthropoda > Insecta > Hymenoptera > Halictidae > Sphecodes > Sphecodes monilicornis. Next base: position 35,015 of record CAJYYI030000365.1, read on the forward strand.
TCCCTATCTACTGGGGCTCAAACGGCCAGGGTTTTATTCCCTGGTGCATCAACCTCCCCTCCACGCGGTGGGCCCTGGAAAACCTTCGGGTAACCGACGATGGCTCTGGTGCGAAAGTCTGTTGGGCTCTTACGAGCGTGTCGACAGTGGTAGCGGCGTGCGAACGTGCCGAACGCTACGTCACCGCGGTTCACTCCTAGGAGTGGGCTCCTGCGTGAAGTGACGTACGACGGAATACTTCGTAAAGTCGAAAACACGGGCACCGTGGCCTCAGCAGCAGAGTGGAGGAGATAACCACTCCAAGTCCACGTCTCCCACGTGTTTGCCGTGCGTGGCGACCCTTGTCGTCGGAAACGAGGATCCTGGGATCTGAGGGGGCCCTCTCCTGCGGGTGAGACGTCCCCAACACGTACCTTTGGCCTCCGCTTCGGCTAGATGGGCGGCTAGGAGAAACCCCTATTCTAGTCAATCGGCTTGGAACGGACCGCTGCATCAGCGACCGGCGTTCTGTCGGGGGAGGAAGTGGGCTCTAAGGTCTTCTGCTTGCCAGATGATCTGGATGTCCCGCGGACTATGTCTTGGGTGATGTCCTAACCTGACCAGTAGGCAGGTTCCATTTGAGGGTCCGTGGAGGCCGGGACACGCAGCGAGATGAAGACACTGCTTTTTAATATGGATACTGCATTTAAAAACAATTTAAAGACGATGTTTGGAGGCAAAGTAGAGAAAGGAGGAGGAGGAAACACAAAAACTTTGGTGAAAGAGAAAGAGAAAACGGAGTTAAAGAAGACTGGCACTAAACGGAATAAGGAGGACCGTACCAGTGACCCAGAGGATGTTCAACCATCCAAATATGTAAAAGAAGAGGCCGGCAATAACATTGACTTTGGTAATGCCGGTGCTCTAGACAATCAGAACATGTCAGACGATGAGAGCGGCGGATATTATCCGACGGAACGACTGCGCAGGTTCCTCAAGAGCCTGACGTTGTCGAAGAACCAATGGCAAGAGGCAGAATATATTATTGCCGAAATAGAGGAGCAAGCCATGACTACAAACATGGAATTAATAGACATGGAGGACGTAAAAGACAAACTGGCTGAGAAAAATAAGGAACTCGAGGTAAAAATTCAGGTTCTCGAGAAAGAGCAGCCCCTTGAAATTAAATTTAACCAGCTATCAGCCAAGCTAGATAGCCTCTTGTTGCAAAAACAGAGCAATGGCCCGGTAGCCCCGGCTCCGAAGCCAGCGCTCTATTCAGAAATCACGAAAACCAGCCGAAAAATTCAGAACATAGCGAAGAAGGCCGCTATTAGAGAATCAAGACCGACAGCTGTCATTTACCCTGGTAAAGACAGCAAAAGCAAAAATAGCGAAGAAACCAAGCAGGAATTGGCAAAGCTTGTCGATCCAACTAAGAATCGTATAAAAATACGAAACATCCGAAAGGTCGGTAACTCCGGCATACTAATAGAGACAGAAACCAAGCAGGACCTTGAGCAAGTCCTGAACAATGAAAAAGTAAAAGCATCCCTGAATATCGGTTGCCTCCCTAAGAGGAAACCGAAAATTATAATATATGGAGTTCCCTCGGTAACAACCGAAGCGGAACTTCTTAAGGCAATAAGAAGGCAGAACCTCGAGCAGGTCTCGAAGGAGAACCTCGAAGAGGAGTTTAAACTCCTCTTCAGAACAGGAAAAAGGGAGAAAGAGACCACCAACTGGGTGGCAGAGGTCTCAGTAAAGACTCGACAAACCTTGCTAGCAAGGAGTCGAGTCTTCGTGGGCTTTAACGCCTACGGAGTAAGGGACTACATATCAGTAAGTCGGTGCTATAAATGCCAAGCATTTGGGCACATTTCGAAGCACTGTAGAGCGAAGCAAGACACATGCGGGCACTGTGGAAAAGATGGGCATCAGTTCAAGGACTGCCCAGAAAAGAAAGAAAAAGCTTCGTGCATCAACTGCAAAAGGGCTGGTAAACCAGCAGATCATGGTTCACGAGATACAAAATGTCCAGCGTACAAACACGCGCTAGAGACGTGCCTTAGTCGGATAGACTTTGGCACAGAGATCAATGGCACTTAAGAAAATCTCATAATAACTCACCCTGACGATCCGCGCAGGCGGTACCTCCACCAACTTTGGTACCGTGATCGCAGGGTGTTAACGGCGAACGGCATTTCCTAGCCAACCTGCATGAGACCGAGCGTTAAGCTGGTAACTCCGCCTCCCCGTGGCCCCCGCTGGAAACGCTTCGACGGCGGTACGTCTCCTTGGAGTCGTGCCGACGAAGAAGCGGCTAAGTCGAGTTACTTCCCGTATGGGACGGTCTACCCTTTCTGATGATCCTTCAACGGTGAGGAAAGGGGTTTTTCCAGTCCGAAGTTCATAACATCTACGGACTTACCCCTTCGTGGCTGTTTAGTTAGAAAGTGGCCCTTGCCGATATGAGGGAAACCTCGAGGAGCGGCATTCTCTCGAAA
>CAJYYI030000365.1:42500-45000 GCA_913789915.3 Sphecodes monilicornis
TTGGTACGAAAGCAATACGCCGCTGGCAACTTGTCCTGCAATTCGGAGGTTGGTACCGAAGCAATACGCCGCTGGCAACTTGTCGTGCAATTCGTAGGTTGGTACGAAAGCAATACGCCGCCGGCAACTTGTCGTGCAAATCGTAGGTTGGTACGAAAGCAATACGCCGCTGGCAACTTGTCGTGCAATTCGGAGGTTGGTACCGAAGCAATACGCCGCTGGCAACTTGTCGTGCAATTCGGAGGTTGGTACGAAAGCAATACGCCGCTGGCAACTTGTCGTGCAGATCGGAGGTTACTACTCAAGCAATACGCCGCTGGGAACTTGTCGTGCAATTCGGAGGTTGGTACGAAAGCAATACGCCGCTGGCAACTTGTCGTGCAAATCGGAGGTTGGTACGAAAGCAATACGCCGCTGGGAACTTGTCGTGCAAATCGTAGGTTGGTACGAAAGCAATACGCCGCTGGCAACTTGTCGTGCAAATCGTAGGTTGGTACAAAAGCAATACGCCGCTGGCAACTTGTCGTGCAAATCGTAGGTTGGTACGAAAGCAATACGCCGCTGGCAACTTGTCGTGCAATTCGGAGGTTGGTACCGAAGCAATACGCCGCTGGCAACTTGTCGTGCAATTCGGAGGTTGGTACGAAAGCAATACGCCGCTGGCAACTTGTCGTGCAAATCGTAGGTTGGTACGAAAGCAATACGCCGCTGGCAACTTGTCGTGCAAATCGTAGGTTGGTACGAAAGCAATACGCCGCTGGCAACTTGTCGTGCAAATCGTAGGTTGGTACGAAAGCAATACGCCGCTGGCAACTTGTCCTGCAATTCGGAGGTTGGTACCGAAGCAATACGCCGCTGGCAACTTGTCGTGCAATTCGTAGGTTGGTACGAAAGCAATACGCCGCCGGCAACTTGTCGTGCAAATCGTAGGTTGGTACGAAAGCAATACGCCGCTGGCAACTTGTCGTGCAATTCGGAGGTTGGTACCGAAGCAATACGCCGCTGGCAACTTGTCGTGCAAATCGGAGGTTGGTACGAAAGCAATACGCCGCTGGGAACTTGTCTTGCCGAACGATCGCTGCTCCGTTTCAAAAATTATTACTCCGAAAGTACGCATCGGAGCAGTCTGCATTTTCAATATGTGTCTTAAAACGCACCGTTTAATCGATTGATATTGTTGAAATTCGTGAAAAATAAATTTTGAAAGAGTTTCATACGTCGGTGAATGTGCCGCTGGGCTTAGAAAATTTTCGGAGCACGCCGCGAGAACGATCGCTGCTCCGTTTCAAAAATTATTACTCCGAAAGTACGCATCGGAGCAGTCTGCATTTTCAATATGTGTCTTAAAACGCACCGTTTAATCGATTGATATTGTTGAAATTCGTGAAAAATAAATTTTGAAAGAGTTTCATACGTCGGTGAATGTGCCGCTGGGACTTAGAAAATTTTCGGAGCACGCCGCGAGAACGATCGCTGCTCCGTTTCAAAAATTATTACTCCGAAAGTACGCATCGGAGCAGGTTGCATTTTCAATATGTGTCTTAAAACGCACCGTTTAATCGATTGATATTGTTGAAATTCGTGAAAAATAAATTTTGAAAGAGTTTCATACGTCGATGAATGTGCCGCGGGACTTAGAAAATTTTCGGAGCGCGCCGCTCCGAGTAGTACGCTCGCCCATTATTTGCAATTATTTTTGTTAATATGCTTCAGAACGAATTTTTATTACGATATTTGTTGTTAAAACACTAATTGTTACAATGATCTAACATTAAAAATCGTTTAAGAACATTATTAAAAAAGTTTACTCTTGACCGTGAGGACTTAGAAAATTTTCGGAGCGCGCCGCTCCGAGTAGTACGCTCGCCCATTATTTGCAATTATTTTTGTTAATATGCTTCAGAACGAATTTTTATTACGATATTTGTTGTTAAAACACTAATTGTTACAATGATCTAACATTAAAAATCGTTTAAGAACATTATTAAGAAAGTTTACTCTTGACCGTGAGGACTTAGAAAATTTTCGGAGCGCGCCGCTCCGAGTAGTACGCTCGCCCATTATTTGCAATTATTTTTGTTAATATGCTTCAGAACGAATTTTTATTACGATATTTGTTGTTAAAACACTAATTGTTACAATGATCTAACATTAAAAATCGTTTAAGAACATTATTAAAAAAGTTTACTCTTGACCGTGAGAGCTAAAAAATTTTCGGAGTACCGTGATATATAATGAAAAGTTGTGTATTTTATGTAGAATAATCTAGTAATGTGAAAATTTGTTGAATTTGAGAAAAAAAATTTTCACTCATTTTTGCGGCTAAGTCCGAAGAGCCTTCTCGAACGGGCTGTTGCCGCGGCGGTTTACCACCATAAGCGCGCGTGCTAAACTCCGTGCGGCGCCGGCGTCACGGCCGGCCGTTCGGTATCTATAAGGGAGACGACGGTCCGGACGAGTCGGTCGGTTCAGCGCGCGCTCGTGGCTATTCTACGATCTC
>CAJYYI030000365.1:55000-65000 GCA_913789915.3 Sphecodes monilicornis
TGAAGAGGCATACGACAAGTTTAGAAGCCTCTGGGAAATAAAGCCAGTCACCATACAAGCTATAATTAAGGGAGCGCTACAGGAAATGAATGACGCCTCTTTGCCGCTTGAAAATGAGGATGTAGGAGACGAAGTTTACTTCGATAGCCTAGAGTCGCCGCACAATATATTGATAGGATGGGACAGGCCACTTATGGGTCAGAGGCCTAGGTGGTCTTGGCTAAAAAACATTGATAGATCAAGGGTATACTATACTGATGTCAAGTTAAGAGATATCGAGCGGCAAAGCGCAAGAGTAAATAATCTAGGGTCAAAGATCCCAGCTAGTGAGTGGGAAAGAATCAAGAGTTCAGGACGAGTAGAATTACCTAAAAGAAGCTCAGAAGAGCTTGGTAGCTACGTATCACGTGCCGGAATGAAAATGCAGCAGCTTTGGGAGGCCGACCCAGATTTCTGGGAAGACAATCGTGTCTACTTAGACCCAACTAGCGGGTATGGAGGATTCGTGGAGTTCCTCGCAATGAAACTGCGATCTGGGAAGCCTAGACAATATATAATGAGCACTCTGTTTGAAAAAGGGCATCGAGTTATCGACCCTAGAATTACAACTATAGTTAGCAACCTCCGTCCTATAGTAGCGACCTCGGTCGAGGATGCAGACAGGGGCAACATTAAAGATATAAGATGCAGGATGAGGTTAAAACGTATAGTGGACTCATGTGGGGGATTAGACATACTGGTTTTAGACGCAGGAGAGTTCAGTACAAGTTTGAAGGTGAATCGACAATTTTGGCTTCAGCCGCTGAATGGCACATCCTTCTTAGACGCCACGATAGACCTACTTAAGAATTTGAACAAAGGAGGACGCCTCTGCTTCAAAATGAATGGGGTGTGGGATGGATGCTTTGAAGTGCTACATGGACTCACTAGGAATTTTAAGGAAATCAAGGCGGTAAAGTTGGCGACAACTGGACATGGAACGCCAGAGTTTTACGTTTTCGCAAGAGGTTATTCAGGAGATAGGGTTTGCAACGGAGCAAGGGCCCAGCATTTACTTAACCTCGTAATGGATGCAACATACGATAGCTATTTGGCCGCCGCAAAATTCCTAATGTATAGAGGCCGAGGAATGAAACCAATACAGCGGTACGATTGGTATTCGCCGGTGGAGAGAGCTGGGACCGTTAAGGTTTTTGATGCGGTCAGTAGTTACCCTCCGTCGATTTCAATCCGAATAAATGAGAGCGATTATCTCTGGGACCCAAGCTGGGAAGACAGAATTAGAGGGTTTAGATCACTGGTGAAAGAAAGAAGTCACAAGTGGCTGAACGCGTCAAAGATTAAGTTTGAGAACGTGACGCCCATAGGGGCAATTGCTCGTAAAAGGACAAGCCATGCACACAAAAATATTGAGAATGGATTGATTAGTGGGTTTATGCTCCATGTGTTTAATTTGAATCTCACGAATAGCACTTTCTGTCATACCCAGAGCACAGACAAGTGGAAGGAGATGAGTCAACGTAAAAGGTTAGATGTAGATCCTGGTCATATGGACCAGGCAAGTTTTTCAAAATTAATTCAAGCCTTCGACTTGACGGACTCAGACTATGGGAAGAGCTTGTATGGCCAGTGCAGGCTTCTAACGAAAGACGAAGTATTGACATCTTTGAATTACCAAGGAGCTACTGGGATACTAGATGATGGGCACACGATGAGGGACTACCTCGTACAGAATGATGATTGGTACGAAGCTTCCCTACGCCAAATAGATCGATGGCTGGCGGGGAAAGACGGCGGAACTTACTTCACTTGCAGGCCTAAGAACGAGCCAAAGAAAAAGAAAAACTCAGATGGAGGCAGATTACATAATCAGAAAGGAGTCTCCATTGAAGAATTAGAGAGTTTCAATGAGCAGGGCCACAGATTCATTCAATTCGCTGACGCTAAAACTAGACTGTCTCATTATATTTTATTGGGGGACCTTATATCACGAGCTAACAAGCGTAAGGTTTATAAGGGAACGATAAACGGAACACCTGTAATGAGGCAGGGGAATGTATTGCGAGCGCTGTGGGATAAATACCTACCCAAAGAGAAGAGAGAGATACGCCCGGAGACGCAAGACAAATATGGGGTGTGGTATGAGGCGATTGAAGAAGATGTCATTGATGGCGGAGTTTCCGGCGCATGTTTAGACTATAGCGGCTGGGATTCATCAGTGACGATTGAGGAGAGATTGCTGGAGGCTGTTTGGTTGTGCCGGTTCTACCCGAAGCACCTAGAGCGGGCTATCCTTACAGCGTGTAAAGAAATGTCGTACGCAATAGTGACCGACGACGACGGAGAAGCTTGGGTCCGAGCGGGCCAAAGAGGATCTGGTGAAGTGCTCACGTCTCTAGGAAACACCAAGTTGGTCGCCTGCAATACCCTGGTTGCTATATCTGAGTGCACAGGTGTGCCGTTGACGGAGCTGTGTAAGACCGTCGCGACAGTGACTTATAGTGCTGGAAGGGGAGTCAACAAAAAAGTTGAGATAATGCGCGTTGCACAGGTGTCCGACGGAGATGATACGGTGATAATAGGTACTACGCAAATGATTAAAAGGATAGCTGATGGTAAAAAACTTTGCGGTTCAAAGTTGCTCGGTTCGCTGGGCAACATGTGCCAACCCCACCTCCTAGTGGTGTACCGCGGGCAACGTCTTGCCGTGTCACAGCGACTCGGCTTGGCGGCTAATGGGGCTCTGGCTTGAGGGGAGTGACCCCTCTGTGGTCCGTCGGGTTGCCTCCCCGTCGGGCCCAACAAACGTAGGCCCAAAAATTAAGAGAAAAGAAATTCTCCGGCGGGGGCCTCGGCCCGCCGGTCCTACGTCCCCCAATTCGTCGTCTGAGCCAACACCTGCTCTGGATCGGTCTGAAGTTGTGACTCCTGAAGTTATGCTGTCTTTCCCATGCCCAAACTGCGATCGAGCGTTCCCTACAAAGATCGGTCTCGGGGTGCACCGTACATCTGCTCACCCGGCAGTCGTGAACGAGGAGATAGACGTGGTTCGGGTCAAGCGTAGATGGGGAGATGAGGAACTCCGGCTCATGGCGAGAGAGGAGGCATTAGCTGCGCAACAAGGGATCCGGTTCATCAACCAACACCTGGTCACCGTCGTTCCTGACCGCACCCTCGATGCCATCAAGGGAGTGCGAAGAGGTCAGGCGTACCGGGCCCTTGTTGCCGCAGCTATGCAGGACATCGAGGCCGCCTCGCCGAACACAACCGGCGACTCGGCAGCGGCTGTCTCACCTTCTCCTCCCCGGGATCCTCAACTATCCTCGACGCCCGAGACCCGACCCGAGCCAGCGAGCCGCGACGTACTCTCCCCGGGCGATGTCTCCCTCCTCGGCCTGCTATGCAGCGATATTCCGACTGCGATTCGGGGCTTGCTCCCCGTAGTAGGAAATATCGGCGGTTGGCAGTCCACCTGTCTAACGCAGCTGGCCCGAGACTGCCTTGAGGGTGAGGACGTCGGGGATCGCCTGTCTTCGTGGCTCGGTTCCGTCTTCCCTCCTTCCCCACCGCCCCCTCGACCGCATTCTGCGCGTACTCGCCACGCCGCGGTGTCCGGGAGAAAAGCTCAACGTCGCCGTGAATATGCGCGTGTTCAACGTCTGTTCCGGTCGAACATGAGTCGGGCCGCTCGTGAGATACTGGATGGCCAAGGTGACACGGGCGCTGCGGTCCCTGATGTGTCGGTTATGTCCGACCATTGGGGGCCGTACGTAGGTCGCCCGTCTTGCGCAGTAGAACAGGTGCATGCCCCACGGCGTAAGCCTGAGCTGGCACACCTGTGGTATCCAGTGTCCTGCGAGGAGGTGGTAGCAGCCAAGCTGCCTCCTAAATCGGCCCCCGGACCCGACGGCATTAGCGTACCTCTGTGGAAAGCCGTCCCTCCATCGGTTAAGGCTCTCTTTTTTAACGTCGTGTTACATATAGGCGGGTTTCCGGTGTCGATGTTGACGAGTCGGACCGTATTTATCGCGAAGAAAGGAGACTCCCATCTCCCGAGCGATTATCGGCCGATCTCGATCACGTCGGTAGCCGTCCGGCATCTCCACAAGATCCTCGCCTCAAGGCTACGCGCATCCAGGCTTATAGATCTTAGGCAACGCTGCTTCGATGACGGGTGCAGTGACAATGTCACAGCACTGGCAGCAGCGCTCTATGAAGCCCGTCTAAACAGACGCGAGCTACATGTGGCCTCCCTGGATGTCGCGAAGGCCTTCGATTCCGTTAGTCACCCTGGAATAGCGAGGATCTTGGATAACACTGGAGCTCCGGATGAGCTTGTAAAGTACATCGCCCGCCTATACAGTAACAGCAGCACGATGTTCGAGGTACGAGGCTCGAGGTCAGAGCTCTATCCCATAAGGCGCGGCGTCAGACAGGGTGATCCTCTCTCTCCAGTGCTGTTCTGCCTGGTGGTGGACAGTATTCTTGAGGGGATACCACCTGACGTCGGTTTCCAGCTCAGCGGAAGTCGTCTAAATGCGCTTGCGTACGCGGACGACATCCTGCTTTTCGCCTCTTCCCAGTGGGGCATGCAGAAGGCGCTCGATTTGGTAGAGGCCCGAGCGGGGAGTTACGGCCTAAAGTTCAATGGCCGCAAGTGCTCGGTGTTGTCATTGGTGCCAGCCGGAAAAGTCAAGAAGGTGAAAATTATCACCGAACCCCTCTTCCATCTGAGGGGGGGTACCGCCATTCCGCAGATATCAACAACTGCAGAATGGCGGTACCTAGGTATCGACTTCCGTCCGTCTGGACCCAAAAAGATCAAGGTAGATCTTAGTCTCTACCTTGATCGGATAACCCGGGCACCGCTGAAGCCGCAACAGCGGTTAATGATACTCCGCGGCTTCCTTCTCCCCCGCCTTTACCACAGTCTAGTGCTCGGATGCGCCACACTTGGGAAGCTTAGAGCTCTTGACCTCCAGGTACGCGCAGCGGTAAGGAGGTGGTTACGTCTGCCGAGAGACGTCCCAACGGCCTTTGTACACGCACCCGTCGCAGGTGGCGGCCTGGGCATCCCGTCATTTGCCACCAGCGTTCCAGGACTGATGCGCCAACGTCTGCTCAGCCTGGAACGATCCCAGCTGCCTGTTTTACAAGCAGTTGGTGATTCCACGTGGGTGCACAAGAGGCTCCAGTGGGCTACGAAGGCGTTAACACGCGAGAGCGGCACACTGTCCTCTAAACACCTGCGTGACGCCTGGTGGACCCATCGGTTGCATAGCAGCACCGATGGATACGAGTTACGGGAATGCGACCAGTCACCGTTATCCTCGCGATGGGTTGGCTCTGACTCTCTAATGGTCCCCGGTCGGGATTTCGTCCAGTATGTCCACGTCCGTATCAACGCCCTCCCCACGTTGGTGAGAACAACGAGGGGGGTCGCTAGACGTGGACAGGCCGCCGTAGGATGCCGGGCTGGATGTCTCTCATCTGAGACAGCCGCCCATGTCATCCAGGGCTGCTTCCGCACCCACGGCGGCAGAGTCCTGCGACACAACGCTGTCTGCAAGACGGTTGCCGCAGGACTCCGAAAGACCGGCTGGACGGTCCTCGAGGAACCTGTCTTCCAAACAGACGAAGGTCGGCGCAAGCCTGACTTAGTCTGCACTAGGGACCAGAGAGTCAGCGTCATCGACGCTCAGGTTGTTAGCGGAGTTCCATCATTGGACGACTCACACAAGAAGAAGGTGCGCTACTACAGCGGTAATCCCTCACTTGTGGAAGCCATTTCCGCCCGATTCGGCGTCAGGAAGGATGATGTTCAATTCTCCTCCTGCACCTTATCGTGGCGCGGTATCTGGTCGCCAAGCTCCGCCGACTTCCTGTTGGACATGGGACTGACAGCGGGACTTCTACGCGGCATCACGACGCGCGTACTGCAAGGGAGTCACACTAACTGGACAAGGTGGAACCGAATGACAGCTTTGCGTTCACCTTCGTCCAGGAACCGTGAAGGAATAGGCTAGGCGACGACGACGAATTCTCCCCCCCCCCGTGGGTTAGCCGTGCCCAACCTTTTGCCCCTACAGTAGGAGGTGAGGCCTTTCCACCTCACCTTCCTACACCGACAGCCCTCCCTACACGGCCAATGTAAAAAAAAAAAAAAAAAAAAAAAAAAAAAAAAAAAAATAGCCAAATGCCTCGTCATCTAATTAGTGACGCGCATGAATGGATTAACGAGATTCCCTCTGTCCCTATCTACTGGGGCTCAAACGGCCAGGGTTTTATTCCCTGGTGCATCAACCTCCCCTCCACGCGGTGGGCCCTGGAAAACCTTCGGGTAACCGACGATGGCTCTGGTGCGAAAGTCTGTTGGGCTCTTACGAGCGTGTCGACAGTGGTAGCGGCGTGCGAACGTGCCGAACGCTACGTCACCGCGGTTCACTCCTAGGAGTGGGCTCCTGCGTGAAGTGACGTACGACGGAATACTTCGTAAAGTCGAAAACACGGGCACCGTGGCCTCAGCAGCAGAGTGGAGGAGATAACCACTCCAAGTCCACGTCTCCCACGTGTTTGCCGTGCGTGGCGACCCTTGTCGTCGGAAACGAGGATCCTGGGATCTGAGGGGGCCCTCTCCTGCGGGTGAGACGTCCCCAACACGTACCTTTGGCCTCCGCTTCGGCTAGATGGGCGGCTAGGAGAAACCCCTATTCTAGTCAATCGGCTTGGAACGGACCGCTGCATCAGCGACCGGCGTTCTGTCGGGGGAGGAAGTGGGCTCTAAGGTCTTCTGCTTGCCAGATGATCTGGATGTCCCGCGGACTATGTCTTGGGTGATGTCCTAACCTGACCAGTAGGCAGGTTCCATTTGAGGGTCCGTGGAGGCCGGGACACGCAGCGAGATGAAGACACTGCTTTTTAATATGGATACTGCATTTAAAAACAATTTAAAGACGATGTTTGGAGGCAAAGTAGAGAAAGGAGGAGGAGGAAACACAAAAACTTTGGTGAAAGAGAAAGAGAAAACGGAGTTAAAGAAGACTGGCACTAAACGGAATAAGGAGGACCGTACCAGTGACCCAGAGGATGTTCAACCATCCAAATATGTAAAAGAAGAGGCCGGCAATAACATTGACTTTGGTAATGCCGGTGCTCTAGACAATCAGAACATGTCAGACGATGAGAGCGGCGGATATTATCCGACGGAACGACTGCGCAGGTTCCTCAAGAGCCTGACGTTGTCGAAGAACCAATGGCAAGAGGCAGAATATATTATTGCCGAAATAGAGGAGCAAGCCATGACTACAAACATGGAATTAATAGACATGGAGGACGTAAAAGACAAACTGGCTGAGAAAAATAAGGAACTCGAGGTAAAAATTCAGGTTCTCGAGAAAGAGCAGCCCCTTGAAATTAAATTTAACCAGCTATCAGCCAAGCTAGATAGCCTCTTGTTGCAAAAACAGAGCAATGGCCCGGTAGCCCCGGCTCCGAAGCCAGCGCTCTATTCAGAAATCACGAAAACCAGCCGAAAAATTCAGAACATAGCGAAGAAGGCCGCTATTAGAGAATCAAGACCGACAGCTGTCATTTACCCTGGTAAAGACAGCAAAAGCAAAAATAGCGAAGAAACCAAGCAGGAATTGGCAAAGCTTGTCGATCCAACTAAGAATCGTATAAAAATACGAAACATCCGAAAGGTCGGTAACTCCGGCATACTAATAGAGACAGAAACCAAGCAGGACCTTGAGCAAGTCCTGAACAATGAAAAAGTAAAAGCATCCCTGAATATCGGTTGCCTCCCTAAGAGGAAACCGAAAATTATAATATATGGAGTTCCCTCGGTAACAACCGAAGCGGAACTTCTTAAGGCAATAAGAAGGCAGAACCTCGAGCAGGTCTCGAAGGAGAACCTCGAAGAGGAGTTTAAACTCCTCTTCAGAACAGGAAAAAGGGAGAAAGAGACCACCAACTGGGTGGCAGAGGTCTCAGTAAAGACTCGACAAACCTTGCTAGCAAGGAGTCGAGTCTTCGTGGGCTTTAACGCCTACGGAGTAAGGGACTACATATCAGTAAGTCGGTGCTATAAATGCCAAGCATTTGGGCACATTTCGAAGCACTGTAGAGCGAAGCAAGACACATGCGGGCACTGTGGAAAAGATGGGCATCAGTTCAAGGACTGCCCAGAAAAGAAAGAAAAAGCTTCGTGCATCAACTGCAAAAGGGCTGGTAAACCAGCAGATCATGGTTCACGAGATACAAAATGTCCAGCGTACAAACACGCGCTAGAGACGTGCCTTAGTCGGATAGACTTTGGCACAGAGATCAATGGCACTTAAGAAAATCTCATAATAACTCACCCTGACGATCCGCGCAGGCGGTACCTCCACCAACTTTGGTACCGTGATCGCAGGGTGTTAACGGCGAACGGCATTTCCTAGCCAACCTGCATGAGACCGAGCGTTAAGCTGGTAACTCCGCCTCCCCGTGGCCCCCGCTGGAAACGCTTCGACGGCGGTACGTCTCCTTGGAGTCGTGCCGACGAAGAAGCGGCTAAGTCGAGTTACTTCCCGTATGGGACGGTCTACCCTTTCTGATGATCCTTCAACGGTGAGGAAAGGGGTTTTTCCAGTCCGAAGTTCATAACATCTACGGACTTACCCCTTCGTGGCTGTTTAGTTAGAAAGTGGCCCTTGCCGATATGAGGGAAACCTCGAGGAGCGGCATTCTCTCGAAAGAGAGATGGGCAATACTAAATGTCCCTATCTACTGGGGCTCAAACGGCCAGGGTTTTATTCCCTGGTGCATCAACCTCCCCTCCACGTGGTGGGCCCTGGAAAACCTTCGGGTAACCGACGATGGCTCTGGTGCGAAAGTCTGTTGGGCTCTTACGAGCGTGTCGACAGTGGTAGCGGCGTGCGAACGTGCCGAACGCTACGTCACCGCGGTTCACTCCTAGGAGTGGGCTCCTGCGTGAAGTGACGTACGACGGAATACTTCGCATAGTCGAAAACACGGGCACCGTGGCCTCAGCAGCAGAGTGGAGGAGATAACCACTCCAAGTCCACGTCTCCCACGTGTTTGCCGTGCGTGGCGACCCTTGTCGTCGGAAACGAGGATCCTGGGATCTGAGGGGGCCCTCTCCTGCGGGTGAGACGTCCCCAACACGTACCTTTGGCCTCCGCTTCGGCTAGATGGGCGGCTAGGAGAAACCCCTATTCTAGTCAATCGGCTTGGAACGGACCGCTGCATTAGCGACCGGCGTTCTGTCGGGGGAGGAAGTGGGCTCTAAGGTCTTTTGCTTGCCAATTGATCTGGATGTCCCGCGGACTATGTCTTGGGTGATGTCCTAACCTGACCAGTAGGCAGGTTCCATTTGAGGGTCCGTGGAGGCCGGGACACGCAGCGAGATGAAGACACTGCTTTTCATATGGATACCACATTCAATAAAAACCTTAAGATGATGTTTGGAGGGAAGACAGAGAAAGGAGAAAGAGAAAAGTCAAAAACTTTGGTTAAAGGAAAGGAGAAAGAAGTTATGAAAGAGAAGGAAGAAGTGAAAGATAAGGCAGAAAGGAAAGATATAGAGAAAGAGAAGAAGAGTCAGAAACACAGGGAAAAAGCTAGTGTTTCTGACTCGGAAAATGACTCCGATATGGAGTTTGAGAAAAATACAGAGCTCCTGAGATCTTGCAAATCTCAGGCGCAACTGAAGAAGGCGGGTACAAAGAGGAATACCAATGATCGCTCCAGTGATTCGGACGATCATCTTCCACATAAGTATGTGAAGGAGGAGGACCAGGCTATTGTCTTTGGTAAACCTGGCCCCTCGGTGACCCCCGGAAGGCTGCGGTTACTATCCAACCGAACGCCTGCGAAGATTCTTCAAGTCCTTGGACTTGTCGAAGACTCAATGGCGGGAGGCGGAACATGTAATCGCAGAAATAGAAGAACAAGCGCGAACAACTAATCTGGAATTGGTTGAGATCGAGGACGAGAG
>CAJYYI030000365.1:70000-82500 GCA_913789915.3 Sphecodes monilicornis
CGCTGGCAACTTGTCGTGCAAATCGTAGGTTGGTACGAAAGCAATACGCCGCTGGCAACTTGTCGTGCAAATCGTAGGTTGGTACGAAAGCAATACGCCGCTGGCAACTTGTCGTGCAATTCGGAGGTTGGTACCGAAGCAATACGCCGCTGGCAACTTGTCGTGCAATTCGGAGGTTGGTACGAAAGCAATACGCCGCTGGCAACTTGTCGTGCAAATCGGAGGTTGGTACGAAAGCAATACGCCGCTGGCAACTTGTCGTGCAGATCGGAGGTTACTACTCAAGCAATACGCCGCTGGCAACTTGTCGTGCAAATCGTAGGTTGGTACGAAAGCAATACGCCGCTGGCAACTTGTCGTGCAATTCGGAGGTTGGTACGAAAGCAATACGCCGCTGGCAACTTGTCGTGCAAATCGGAGGTTGGTACGAAAGCAATACGCCGCTGGCAACTTGTCGTGCAGATCGGAGGTTACTACTCAAGCAATACGCCGCTGGCAACTTGTCGTGCAAATCGTAGGTTGGTACGAAAGCAATACGCCGCTGGCAACTTGTCGTGCAAATCGTAGGTTACTACTCAAGCAATACGCCGCTGGGAACTTGTCGTGCAAATCGGAGGTTGGTACGAAAGCAATACGCCGCTGGGAACTTGTCGTGCAAATCGTAGGTTGGTACGAAAGCAATACGCCGCTGGCAACTTGTCGTGCAAATCGTAGGTTGGTACGAAAGCAATACGCCGCTGGGAACTTGTCGTGCAAATCGTAGGTTGGTACGAAAGCAATACGCCGCTGGCAACTTGTCGTGCAATTCGGAGGTTGGTACCGAAGCAATACGCCGCTGGCAACTTGTCGTGCAATTCGTAGGTTGGTACGAAAGCAATACGCCGCTGGCAACTTGTCGTGCAAATCGTAGGTTGGTACGAAAGCAATACGCCGCTGGCAACTTGTCGTGCAAATCGTAGGTTGGTACTGAAGCAATACGCCGCTGGGAACTTGTCGTGCAATTCGTAGGTTGGTACGAAAGCAATACGCCGCTGGCAACTTGTCGTGCAAATCGTAGGTTGGTACGAAAGCAATACGCCGCTGGCAACTTGTCGTGCAATTCGGAGGTTGGTACCGAAGCAATACGCCGCTGGCAACTTGTCGTGCAATTCGGAGGTTGGTACGCAAGCAATACGCCGCTGGCAACTTGTCGTGCAAATCGGAGGTTGGTACGAAAGCAATACGCCGCTGGCAACTTGTCGTGCAGATCGGAGGTTACTACTCAAGCAATACGCCGCTGGGAACTTGTCGTGCAATTCGGAGGTTGGTACGAAAGCAATACGCCGCTGGGAACTTGTCGTGCAAATCGTAGGTTGGTACGAAAGCAATACGCCGCTGGCAACTTGTCGTGCAAATCGTAGGTTGGTACGAAAGCAATACGCCGCTGGCAACTTGTCGTGCAAATCGTAGGTTGGTACGAAAGCAATACGCCGCTGGCAACTTGTCGTGCAAATCGTAGGTTGGTACGAAAGCAATACGCCGCTGGCAACTTGTCGTGCAAATCGTAGGTTGGTACGAAAGCAATACGCCGCTGGCAACTTGTCGTGCAAATCGTAGGTTGGTACGAAAGCAATACGCCGCTGGCAACTTGTCGTGCAAATCGTAGGTTGGTACGAAAGCAATACGCCGCTGGCAACTTGTCGTGCAATTCGGAGGTTGGTACCGAAGCAATACGCCGCTGGCAACTTGTCGTGCAATTCGGAGGTTGGTACGAAAGCAATACGCCGCTGGCAACTTGTCGTGCAAATCGGAGGTTGGTACGAAAGCAATACGCCGCTGGCAACTTGTCGTGCAGATCGGAGGTTACTACTCAAGCAATACGCCGCTGGCAACTTGTCGTGCAAATCGTAGGTTGGTACGAAAGCAATACGCCGCTGGCAACTTGTCGTGCAATTCGGAGGTTGGTACGAAAGCAATACGCCGCTGGCAACTTGTCGTGCAAATCGGAGGTTGGTACGAAAGCAATACGCCGCTGGCAACTTGTCGTGCAGATCGGAGGTTACTACTCAAGCAATACGCCGCTGGCAACTTGTCGTGCAAATCGTAGGTTGGTACGAAAGCAATACGCCGCTGGCAACTTGTCGTGCAAATCGTAGGTTGGTACGAAAGCAATACGCCGCTGGCAACTTGTCGTGCAAATCGTAGGTTGGTACGAAAGCAATACGCCGCTGGCAACTTGTCGTGCAATTCGGAGGTTGGTACCGAAGCAATACGCCGCTGGCAACTTGTCGTGCAATTCGGAGGTTGGTACGAAAGCAATACGCCGCTGGCAACTTGTCGTGCAATTCGGAGGTTGGTACGAAAGCAATACGCCGCTGGCAACTTGTCGTGCAAATCGTAGGTTGGTACGAAAGCAATACGCCGCTGGCAACTTGTCGTGCAAATCGTAGGTTGGTACGAAAGCAATACGCCGCTGGCAACTTGTCGTGCAAATCGTAGGTTGGTACGAAAGCAATACGCCGCTGGCAACTTGTCGTGCAAATCGTAGGTTGGTACGAAAGCAATACGCCGCTGGCAACTTGTCGTGCAAATCGTAGGTTGGTACGAAAGCAATACGCCGCTGGCAACTTGTCGTGCAAATCGTAGGTTGGTACGAAAGCAATACGCCGCTGGCAACTTGTCGTGCAATTCGGAGGTTGGTACGGAAGCAATACGCCGCTGGCAACTTGTCGTGCAATTCGGAGGTTGGTACGAAAGCAATACGCCGCTGGCAACTTGTCGTGCAAATCGGAGGTTGGTACGAAAGCAATACGCCGCTGGCAACTTGTCGTGCAGATCGGAGGTTACTACTCAAGCAATACGCCGCTGGCAACTTGTCGTGCAAATCGTAGGTTGGTACGAAAGCAATACGCCGCTGGCAACTTGTCGTGCAATTCGGAGGTTGGTACGAAAGCAATACGCCGCTGGCAACTTGTCGTGCAAATCGGAGGTTGGTACGAAAGCAATACGCCGCTGGCAACTTGTCGTGCAGATCGGAGGTTACTACTCAAGCAATACGCCGCTGGCAACTTGTCGTGCAAATCGTAGGTTGGTACGAAAGCAATACGCCGCTGGCAACTTGTCGTGCAAATCGTAGGTTGGTACGAAAGCAATACGCCGCTGGCAACTTGTCGTGCAAATCGTAGGTTGGTACGAAAGCAATACGCCGCTGGCAACTTGTCGTGCAATTCGGAGGTTGGTACCGAAGCAATACGCCGCTGGCAACTTGTCGTGCAATTCGGAGGTTGGTACGAAAGCAATACGCCGCTGGCAACTTGTCGTGCAATTCGGAGGTTGGTACGAAAGCAATACGCCGCTGGCAACTTGTCGTGCAAATCGGAGGTTGGTACGAAAGCAATACGCCGCTGGGAACTTGTCGTGCAAATCGTAGGTTGGTACGAAAGCAATACGCCGCTGGCAACTTGTCGTGCAAATCGTAGGTTGGTACGAAAGCAATACGCCGCTGGGAACTTGTCGTGCAAATCGTAGGTTGGTACGAAAGCAATACGCCGCTGGCAACTTGTCGTGCAATTCGGAGGTTGGTACCGAAGCAATACGCCGCTGGCAACTTGTCGTGCAAATCGTAGGTTGGTACGAAAGCAATACGCCGCTGGCAACTTGTCGTGCAATTCGGAGGTTGGTACCGAAGCAATACGCGGCTGGCAACTTGTCGTGCAATTCGGAGGTTGGTACGAAAGCAATACGCCGCTGGCAACTTGTCGTGCAAATCGGAGGTTGGTACGAAAGCAATACGCCGCTGGCAACTTGTCGTGCAGATCGGAGGTTACTACTCAAGCAATACGCCGCTGGGAACTTGTCGTGCAATTCGGAGGTTGGTACGAAAGCAATACGCCGCTGGGAACTTGTCGTGCAAATCGTAGGTTGGTACGAAAGCAATACGCCGCTGGCAACTTGTCGTGCAAATCGTAGGTTGGTACGAAAGCAATACGCCGCTGGCAACTTGTCGTGCAAATCGTAGGTTGGTACGAAAGCAATACGCCGCTGGGAACTTGTCGTGCAAATCGTAGGTTGGTACGAAAGCAATACGCCGCTGGCAACTTGTCGTGCAATTCGGAGGTTGGTACCGAAGCAATACGCGGCTGGCAACTTGTCGTGCAATTCGGAGGTTGGTACGAAAGCAATACGCCGCTGGCAACTTGTCGTGCAAATCGGAGGTTGGTACGAAAGCAATACGCCGCTGGCAACTTGTCGTGCAGATCGGAGGTTACTACTCAAGCAATACGCCGCTGGGAACTTGTCGTGCAATTCGGAGGTTGGTACGAAAGCAATACGCCGCTGGGAACTTGTCGTGCAAATCGTAGGTTGGTACGAAAGCAATACGCCGCTGGCAACTTGTCGTGCAAATCGTAGGTTGGTACGAAAGCAATACGCCGCTGGCAACTTGTCGTGCAAATCGTAGGTTGGTACGAAAGCAATACGCCGCTGGGAACTTGTCGTGCAAATCGTAGGTTGGTACGAAAGCAATACGCCGCTGGCAACTTGTCGTGCAATTCGGAGGTTGGTACTCAAGCAATACGCCGCTGGGAACTTGTCGTGCAATTCGGAGGTTGGTACGAAAGCAATACGCCGCTGGCAACTTGTCGTGCAAATCGGAGGTTGGTACGAAAGCAATACGCCGCTGGCACTTAGAAAAAATTATTTCTCCTTTCGTACGATAACCAAAGCAATACGCCGCTGGCACTTAGAAAAAATTATTTCACCTTTCGTACGATTTCGAAAGCAATACGCCGCTGGCAACTTGTCGTGCAGATCGGAGGTTACTACTCAAGCAATACGCCGCTGGGAACTTGTCGTGCAAATCGTAGGTTGGTACGAAAGCAATACGCCGCTGGCAACTTGTCGTGCAATTCGGAGGTTGGTACCGAAGCAATACGCCGCTGGCAACTTGTCGTGCAATTCGTAGGTTGGTACGAAAGCAATACGCCGCTGGCAACTTGTCGTGCAAATCGTAGGTTGGTACGAAAGCAATACGCCGCTGGCAACTTGTCGTGCAAATCGTAGGTTGGTACGAAAGCAATACGCCGCTGGCAACTTGTCGTGCAAATCGTAGGTTGGTACGAAAGCAATACGCCGCTGGCAACTTGTCGTGCAAATCGTAGGTTGGTACGAAAGCAATACGCCGCTGGCAACTTGTCGTGCAAATCGGAGGTTGGTACGAAAGCAATACGCCGCTGGCAACTTGTCGTGCAGATCGGAGGTTACTACTCAAGCAATACGCCGCTGGCAACTTGTCGTGCAATTCGTAGGTTGGTACGAAAGCAATACGCCGCTGGCAACTTGTCGTGCAAATCGTAGGTTGGTACGAAAGCAATACGCCGCTGGCAACTTGTCGTGCAATTCGGAGGTTGGTACCGAAGCAATACGCCGCTGGCAACTTGTCGTGCAATTCGGAGGTTGGTACGAAAGCAATACGCCGCTGGCAACTTGTCGTGCAGATCGGAGGTTACTACTCAAGCAATACGCCGCTGGGAACTTGTCGTGCAATTCGGAGGTTGGTACGAAAGCAATACGCCGCTGGCAACTTGTCGTGCAAATCGGAGGTTGGTACGAAAGCAATACGCCGCTGGGAACTTGTCGTGCAAATCGTAGGTTGGTACGAAAGCAATACGCCGCTGGCAACTTGTCGTGCAAATCGTAGGTTGGTACGAAAGCAATACGCCGCTGGCAACTTGTCGTGCAAATCGTAGGTTGGTACGAAAGCAATACGCCGCTGGCAACTTGTCGTGCAATTCGGAGGTTGGTACCGAAGCAATACGCCGCTGGCAACTTGTCGTGCAATTCGGAGGTTGGTACGAAAGCAATACGCCGCTGGCAACTTGTCGTGCAAATCGGAGGTTGGTACGAAAGCAATACGCCGCTGGGAACTTGTCGTGCAAATCGTAGGTTGGTACGAAAGCAATACGCCGCTGGCAACTTGTCGTGCAAATCGTAGGTTGGTACGAAAGCAATACGCCGCTGGCAACTTGTCGTGCAAATCGTAGGTTGGTACTGAAGCAATACGCCGCTGGGAACTTGTCGTGCAAATCGGAGGTTGGTACCAAAGCAATACGCCGCTGGCAACTTGTCGTGCAGATCGGAGGTTACTACTCAAGCAATACGCCGCTGGGAACTTGTCGTGCAATTCGGAGGTTGGTACGAAAGCAATACGCCGCTGGCAACTTGTCGTGCAAATCGGAGGTTGGTACGAAAGCAATACGCCGCTGGGAACTTGTCGTGCAAATCGTAGGTTGGTACTGAAGCAATACGCCGCTGGCAACTTGTCGTGCAAATCGTAGGTTGGTACGAAAGCAATACGCCGCTGGCAACTTGTCGTGCAAATCGTAGGTTGGTACGAAAGCAATACGCCGCTGGCAACTTGTCGTGCAAATCGGAGGTTGGTACGAAAGCAATACGCCGCTGGCAACTTGTCGTGCAAATCGGAGGTTGGTACGAAAGCAATACGCCGCTGGGAACTTGTCGTGCAAATCGTAGGTTGGTACGAAAGCAATACGCCGCTGGCAACTTGTCGTGCAAATCGTAGGTTGGTACGAAAGCAATACGCCGCTGGCAACTTGTCGTGCAAATCGTAGGTTGGTACGAAAGCAATACGCCGCTGGCAACTTGTCGTGCAAATCGTAGGTTGGTACGAAAGCAATACGCCGCTGGCAACTTGTCGTGCAAATCGTAGGTTGGTACGAAAGCAATACGCCGCTGGCAACTTGTCGTGCAAATCGGAGGTTGGTACGAAAGCAATACGCCGCTGGCAACTTGTCGTGCAGATCGGAGGTTACTACTCAAGCAATACGCCGCTGGCAACTTGTCGTGCAATTCGTAGGTTGGTACGAAAGCAATACGCCGCTGGCAACTTGTCGTGCAAATCGTAGGTTGGTACGAAAGCAATACGCCGCTGGCAACTTGTCGTGCAATTCGGAGGTTGGTACCGAAGCAATACGCCGCTGGCAACTTGTCGTGCAATTCGGAGGTTGGTACGAAAGCAATACGCCGCTGGCAACTTGTCGTGCAGATCGGAGGTTACTACTCAAGCAATACGCCGCTGGGAACTTGTCGTGCAATTCGGAGGTTGGTACGAAAGCAATACGCCGCTGGCAACTTGTCGTGCAAATCGGAGGTTGGTACGAAAGCAATACGCCGCTGGGAACTTGTCGTGCAAATCGTAGGTTGGTACGAAAGCAATACGCCGCTGGCAACTTGTCGTGCAAATCGTAGGTTGGTACGAAAGCAATACGCCGCTGGCAACTTGTCGTGCAAATCGTAGGTTGGTACGAAAGCAATACGCCGCTGGCAACTTGTCGTGCAATTCGGAGGTTGGTACCGAAGCAATACGCCGCTGGCAACTTGTCGTGCAATTCGGAGGTTGGTACGAAAGCAATACGCCGCTGGCAACTTGTCGTGCAAATCGGAGGTTGGTACGAAAGCAATACGCCGCTGGGAACTTGTCGTGCAAATCGTAGGTTGGTACGAAAGCAATACGCCGCTGGCAACTTGTCGTGCAAATCGTAGGTTGGTACGAAAGCAATACGCCGCTGGCAACTTGTCGTGCAAATCGTAGGTTGGTACTGAAGCAATACGCCGCTGGGAACTTGTCGTGCAAATCGTAGGTTGGTACGAAAGCAATACGCCGCTGGCAACTTGTCGTGCAAATCGTAGGTTGGTACGAAAGCAATACGCCGCTGGCAACTTGTCGTGCAAATCGTAGGTTGGTACTGAAGCAATACGCCGCTGGGAACTTGTCGTGCAAATCGGAGGTTGGTACCAAAGCAATACGCCGCTGGCAACTTGTCGTGCAAATCGGAGGTTGGTACGAAAGCAATACGCCGCTGGGAACTTGTCGTGCAAATCGTAGGTTGGTACTGAAGCAATACGCCGCTGGCAACTTGTCGTGCAGATCGGAGGTTACTACTCAAGCAATACGCCGCTGGGAACTTGTCGTGCAATTCGGAGGTTGGTACGAAAGCAATACGCCGCTGGCAACTTGTCGTGCAAATCGGAGGTTGGTACGAAAGCAATACGCCGCTGGGAACTTGTCGTGCAAATCGTAGGTTGGTACGAAAGCAATACGCCGCTGGCAACTTGTCGTGCAAATCGTAGGTTGGTACGAAAGCAATACGCCGCTGGCAACTTGTCGTGCAAATCGTAGGTTGGTACGAAAGCAATACGCCGCTGGCAACTTGTCGTGCAATTCGGAGGTTGGTACCGAAGCAATACGCCGCTGGCAACTTGTCGTGCAATTCGGAGGTTGGTACGAAAGCAATACGCCGCTGGCAACTTGTCGTGCAAATCGGAGGTTGGTACGAAAGCAATACGCCGCTGGGAACTTGTCGTGCAAATCGTAGGTTGGTACGAAAGCAATACGCCGCTGGCAACTTGTCGTGCAAATCGTAGGTTGGTACGAAAGCAATACGCCGCTGGCAACTTGTCGTGCAAATCGTAGGTTGGTACTGAAGCAATACGCCGCTGGGAACTTGTCGTGCAAATCGGAGGTTGGTACCAAAGCAATACGCCGCTGGCAACTTGTCGTGCAGATCGGAGGTTACTACTCAAGCAATACGCCGCTGGGAACTTGTCGTGCAATTCGGAGGTTGGTACGAAAGCAATACGCCGCTGGCAACTTGTCGTGCAAATCGGAGGTTGGTACGAAAGCAATACGCCGCTGGGAACTTGTCGTGCAAATCGTAGGTTGGTACTGAAGCAATACGCCGCTGGCAACTTGTCGTGCAAATCGTAGGTTGGTACGAAAGCAATACGCCGCTGGCAACTTGTCGTGCAAATCGTAGGTTGGTACGAAAGCAATACGCCGCTGGCAACTTGTCGTGCAAATCGGAGGTTGGTACGAAAGCAATACGCCGCTGGCAACTTGTCGTGCAAATCGGAGGTTGGTACGAAAGCAATACGCCGCTGGGAACTTGTCGTGCAAATCGTAGGTTGGTACGAAAGCAATACGCCGCTGGCAACTTGTCGTGCAAATCGTAGGTTGGTACGAAAGCAATACGCCGCTGGCAACTTGTCGTGCAAATCGTAGGTTGGTACGAAAGCAATACGCCGCTGGCAACTTGTCGTGCAAATCGGAGGTTGGTACGAAAGCAATACGCCGCTGGCAACTTGTCGTGCAAATCGTAGGTTGGTACTGAAGCAATACGCCGCTGGGAACTTGTCGTGCAAATCGGAGGTTGGTACCAAAGCAATACGCCGCTGGCAACTTGTCGTGCAGATCGGAGGTTACTACTCAAGCAATACGCCGCTGGGAACTTGTCGTGCAATTCGGAGGTTGGTACGAAAGCAATACGCCGCTGGCAACTTGTCGTGCAAATCGGAGGTTGGTACGAAAGCAATACGCCGCTGGGAACTTGTCTTGCCGAACGATCGCTGCTCCGTTTCAAAAATTATTACTCCGAAAGTACGCATCGGAGCAGTCTGCATTTTCAATATGTGTCTTAAAACGCACCGTTTAATCGATTGATATTGTTGAAATTCGTGAAAAATAAATTTTGAAAGAGTTTCATACGTCGGTGAATGTGCCGCTGGGCTTAGAAAATTTTCGGAGCACGCCGCGAGAACGATCGCTGCTCCGTTTCAAAAATTATTACTCCGAAAGTACGCATCGGAGCAGTCTGCATTTTCAATATGTGTCTTAAAACGCACCGTTTAATCGATTGATATTGTTGAAATTCGTGAAAAATAAATTTTGAAAGAGTTTCATACGTCGGTGAATGTGCCGCTGGGCTTAGAAAATTTTCGGAGCACGCCGCGAGAACGATCGCTGCTCCGTTTCAAAAATTATTACTCCGAAAGTACGCATCGGAGCAGTCTGCATTTTCAATATGTGTCTTAAAACGCACCGTTTAATCGATTGATATTGTTGAAATTCGTGAAAAATAAATTTTGAAAGAGTTTCATACGTCGGTGAATGTGCCGCTGGGACTTAGAAAATTTTCGGAGCACGCCGCGAGAACGATCGCTGCTCCGTTTCAAAAATTATTACTCCGAAAGTACGCATCGGAGCAGTTTGCATTTTCAATATGTGTCTTAAAACGCACCGTTTAATCGATTGATATTGTTGAAATTCGTGAAAAATAAATTTTGAAAGAGTTTCATACGTCGATGAATGTGCCGCGGGACTTAGAAAATTTTCGGAGCGCACCGCTCCGAGTAGTACGCTCGGCCATTATTTGCAATTATTTTTGTTAATATGCTTCAGAACGAATTTTTAATACGATATTTGTTGTTAAAACGCCAATTGTTACAATGATCTAACATTAAAAATCGTTTAAGAACATTATTAAAAAAGTTTACTCTTGACCGTGAGAGCTAAAAAATTTTCGGAGTACCGTGATATATAATGAAAAGTTGTGTATTTTATGTAGAATAATCTAGTAATGTGAAAATTTGTTGAATTTGAGAACGCCTTTTTTCGCGGTGAATGTGCCGCGGGACTTGGAAAATTTTCGGAGCGCGCCGCTCCGAGTAGTACGCTCGCCCATTATTTGCAATTATTTTTGTTAATATGCTTCAGAACGAATTTTTATTACGATATTTGTTGTTAAAACACTAATTGTTACAATGATCTAACATTAAAAATCGTTTAAGAACATTATTAAAAAAGTTTACTCTTGACCGTGAGGACTTAGAAAATTTTCGGAGCGCGCCGCTCCGAGTAGTACGCTCGCCCATTATTTGCAATTATTTTTGTTAATATGCTTCAGAACGAATTTTTATTACGATATTTGTTGTTAAAACACTAATTGTTACAATGATCTAACATTAAAAATCGTTTAAGAACATTATTAAAAAAGTTTACTCTTGACCGTGAGGACTTGGAGAATTTTCGGAGCGCGCCGCTCCGAGTAGTACGCTCGCCCATTATTTGCAATTATTTTTGTTAATATGCTTCAGAACGAATTTTTATTACGATATTTGTTGTTAAAACACTAATTGTTACAATGATCTAACATTAAAAATCGTTTAAGAACATTATTAAAAAAGTTTACTCTTGACCGTGAGAGCTAAAAAATTTTCGGAGTACCGTGATATATAATGAAAAGTTGTGTATTTTATGTAGAATAATCTAGTAATGTGAAAATTTGTTGAATTTGAGAAAAAAAATTTTCACTCATTTTTGCGGCTAAGTCCGAAGAGCCTTCTCGAACGGGCTGTTGCCGCGGCGGTTTACCACCATAAGCGCGCGTGCTAAACTCCGTGCGGCGCCGGCGTCACGGTCGGCCGTTCGGTATCTATAAGGGACACGACGGTCCGGACGAGTCGGTCGGTTCAGCGCGCGCTCGTGGCTATTCTACGATCTCGGTCGAGAAGCAGTCCACGGCGCCTCGAGACTTCGGTCTCGACTGTTTCGCACCGTGCTTCGTATCGGATTATTCTCTACACAGCATTGCCACGGGTCGGTGTCTAAGACCGAATGGCCCTTATGTGGCGAGCCTCCTTCGGAGGTTGGTGACTTGTATGCACTTTCGTGTGTATACTCGTACTAACTGAGCATCAACTCATATGTCCGAGCGACGAATTTATACGAGATGAGAGAGTAACAGAGGAGTGTCTTCTAAAGACGAAATATATAAGAAGCCGATGCGCAAACGATGTTTGGCATACGGAAGAGAGAAAAATAAGATTTTGAAATATATAGAGGTGTCCTAAGTCGATATGCCTAGCACGAGCGGAAGAACACGCTTTCTCGCAAGTCACAGCATGTGTCCTGTCCGCGCTTCCTCGGTACTTGTGCCGATTATGTCCAGCTCAGTGGTTACGTGCTTCCGCGATGGATGTTCAGCGTGAGCGTACGTGCTTCCACGATTTTAGGGCACCACCCGAAAAAAGGAAATTGGCAAATAAAATTTACAGAAACCTATCCCTGTATGATCTGAAAACTTGTTTCAAAAGGTATATTTAAAAGGAATTTGAACAAGTTAAAATATATCTTGGGCAAAGGTATTTTCTAAAGGAATTGTCCAAGATATGTAACCGAGAACGAAAGGTATGTTTAAAAGGAATTCGTTCGAGGTGTGTGTATAACCGTTCAAAAGGTATGTTTAAAAGGAATTTGAACGGTTAAAAGAAGAGAGAGTGAGGAGGAGAAATATCCGTTCAAAAAGGTATATATAAAGGAATTTTTGAACATTGAGAGGATATTTGAGAATGGGAGAAGGAAAAAGTGTCGTCGACCTGTCTCATTGAGAGCTGGCGATGCAAAGGCACACATGCAAATAAGAATATTATATATAGAGCGACGCAAAAATTTGTCGAAGCTCCCTGGTTGATCCTGCCAGTAGTCATATGCTTGTCTCAAAGATTAAGCCATGCATGTCTCAGTACATGCCGTATTAAGGTGAAACCGCGAATGGCTCATTAAATCAGTTATGGTTCCTTAGATCGTACCAACATTTACTTGGATAACTGTGGTAATTCTAGAGCTAATACATGCAAAACAGAGTTCCGACCAGAGATGGTAGGAA
>CAJYYI030000365.1:85000-87500 GCA_913789915.3 Sphecodes monilicornis
CCAAATGTCGCGCTTCCTCGGTCTTCGGTCTGTGTATAGTATCCGAAACGTCCATTCGAGAGACGGTGTGTGTGTCTCCTCATCTTTCACGATAGATTGAGAGAGAGGTGTACCACACAGGGTAGCCTGGAAAACCGCGGTTGAACGTTGCTCGTTCACGAACGATATATCCGACTATATATTAGTAGGAGATGTGTAGTATAGAAGAGACGGGAGAAAATGTGGACCGGCTGTGAAGCTCGTTTTTTTAAAGCTGTACAACGAGAGTCTTGACACCCTACTCCTGTGGCCATAGCGCACAAGAGCTTGGGACGAATGACCGTGTACGGCCAGAGCCGGCTGCGAAGTCCCGCGAAATCTGTCTCTCTTTCTACATATATCATCTCTCTATGTATATCGGAGTTCGCGTATAACCAAGAGCACTAAACGTCGCCGCAATGCGCGTTCGTTGTGACACGAAATTCGAGAGGACCGGCTGCGAAGCTCGCTTTTAAAGCCGTGCGTCGCGAGTCCGACACCCGTCTCTGCCCGCGTACCGCGGCCACGAGTATTGGGACGAACGACCGCGCACGGCCAGAGCCGGCTGTGAAGTCCGTTTGTATCGATCGCGTTCAACAACGCGCAAAGAGAGAGTGCAAAGGGAGAGAGAGAAAAGAGAATTTGTTTCGAGAGGACCGGCTGCGAAGCTCGCTTTTAAAGCTGTGCGTCGCGAGTCCGACACCCGTCTCTGCCGCGTACTGCGGCACGAGTATTGGGACGAACGACCGCGCACGGCCAGCAGAGCCGGCTGTGAAGTCCGTTAGTATCGAATAATATGGTTCGCAAACTCTCTCCAAAGCGCAGCACACGACGCAACTCTTGAGAAACTTTATTTCGAAAGTAGTAGGAGGAGGAGGAGGAGGAGTAGGAGGACCGGCTGTGAAGCTCGCTTTTAAAGCCGTGCGTCGCGAGTCCGACACCCGTCTCTGCCGCGTACCGCGGTCACGAGTATTGGGACGAACGACCGCGCACGGCCAGAGCCGGCCGTGAGTCCCCTCTCCCCTCATCTAACCCAGACCTAACTTATCGAAATCGTTCTCGACAAAAAAGAGGAGAGAGTGTGTGTATGGAGAGGAGGAATCGTCTGGATCCATGTATCGGGTTGTCTCTACGAAAAGACCCCGTCGTTTTCAGATTTCCCCTCTCTGTGTTTTCCATTTTAAGGCTTTTCAATGTACTATTCGCCCGGCCGTCAGATACGCGAGACGAGCGTTGTGCTCTCTCTCGACCGTACTCTGACGGTTTCCGTCTTAACGGGACGTTCGTGTCGTTTTTTTTTTTTTTTAAAAAAAAAACGACGCCTGAATCTCCTTCGCGCGCTGGTTGGAGTTTTCAGGTATCGGCGTTCTTACGAACCGCAGAACAAGAGACATACACATATATACGATTGATGATCAATCAAATTATATACGATTACCCTGAACGGTGGATCACTTGGCTCGTGGGTCGATGAAGAACGCAGCTAATTGCGCGTCAACGTGTGAACTGCAGGACACATGAACATCGACATTTCGAACGCACATTGCGGTCCACGGATACAATTCCTGGACCACGCCTGGCTGAGGGTCGTTTACGTAACCAAATACTGCTTGCGTTGCTCTTCTAAGTCCCCGCCGTCGCTTACCTCTCCAAGAGACACAATTGGTATATTATAAGAAAAATTGTGTGGAGGGCGCAAAGAGCGTTTCTGAGTCGGGTTGCGAAGAAGATGCTATATATACGTACGAGCGATGGATGGGCGTATCGTCGGCGTTTGACGCGGTTCTGTGTGAAAATTGCCAATTTCGCATTGCGTTGTACTGTTTCCGGAGACGAAGACGATGGGTATATCTGACGTGTATCACACGGACTTGCGTGAGTGTTTTCGGCGTCGCGAGTCGTGTTTATTCATGTATAAACACGACCGCCCGCGAACACCGCTCCGTGCGCGACAGATCGAAATCTCTCTCTCCGCGTGGAACGGCTCGCATTCGCGGAAGAAGCGTTTCGCGCTCTCGAACGTTATACGCGCTCCCGACGTCGCCTGAAATGATGCGTATTCATATCCGAAAGGTTATACAATACATAAAAAGAGTCGACACACAGAGAGACGACTACAGAGAGAATGGACACAAATACAAAATGAAAGAGAGGAGATATTAATATGTGTTTGCACGCACAACGTAAGCCCCAGGGAGAAGAGAGATATTGACGTACGCCTGCGCGTGGAGATGTGCCTCTAAGTAAAAACACGCGTCGACGCGGAGGGTCGTCGTTGCTAGCGACTTCCGACAAACACAAAATTGATCTTGAAAGAGACGAGAGATAAGAGAGTTCTTCGCGAGAGAGAGATGAGGTTTCTCGTTCTACGAACGCTTTGACGATCGATGGACAAACGTAGAGAGACAACAGCCAAAATGTTGTTGGCATTGTGCGGGATGCGCACGCGTACTTGTATCGGGTGGAGATAAATAATATCTCC
>CAJYYI030000365.1:90000-97500 GCA_913789915.3 Sphecodes monilicornis
AGCGAGGCCCTGGAGGACTGACGTGGAGAAGGGTTTCGTGTGAACAGCCGTTGCACACGAGTCAGTCGATCCTAAGCCCTAAGAGAAATCCTATGTAGATGAGGTGTCTCTAAATTAGAGAATAACACACACCCATCGGGCGAAAGGGAATCCGGTTTCTATTCCGGAACCCGGCAGCGGAACCGCATACCATTCGGGCCCTCGTAAGAGTGTTCGTCGGGGTAACCCAAAATGACCTGGAGACGCCGTCGGGAGATCCGGGGAGAGTTTTCTTTTCTGTATAAGCGTTCGAGTTCCCTGGAAACCTCTAGCAGGGAGATAGGGTTTGGAACGCGAAGAGCACCGCAGTTGCGGCGGTGTCCGGATCTTCCCCTCGGACCTTGAAAATCCAGGAGAGGGCCACGTGGAGGTGTCGCGCCGGTTCGTACCCATATCCGCAGCAGGTCTCCAAGGTAAAGAGCCTCTAGTCGATAGATTAATGTAGGTAAGGGAAGTCGGCAAATTGGATCCGTAACTTCGGAATAAGGATTGGCTCTGAGGAGCGGGGCGTGTCGGGCTTGGTCGGGAAGCGGGTCTGGCTGACGTGCCGGGCCTGGGCGAGGTGCAACACGACTTTTTGTCGTGGGAATCCGAGCTCGGTCCCGTGCCTTGGCCTCCCGCGGATCTTCCTTGCTGCGAGGCTTCCGTCTAGAACGGTCGTCCTCTTCGGCCGCCATTCAACGCTCAGCTCAGAACTGGCACGGACTAGGGGAATCCGACTGTCTAATTAAAACAAAGCATTGCGATGGCCCCCACGGGTGTTGACGCAATGTGATTTCTGCCCAGTGCTCTGAATGTCAACGTGAAGAAATTCAAAAAAGCGCGGGTAAACGGCGGGAGTAACTATGACTCTCTTAACCTTAACCAAACAACTGCAATGACCGCCAACGGTAGACACCCAATCTTGTCCTCTGCTACAGTGGTTTATCGTAGCAGAGGACAAGATTGGGTGTCTACCGTTGGCGGTCATTGCAGTTGTTTGGTTCATATAGACACGGATGAGGCAATATTGAAGGTCTTCAAC
Source organism: Sphecodes monilicornis (assembly GCA_913789915.3). Classification (NCBI taxonomy): domain Eukaryota; kingdom Metazoa; phylum Arthropoda; class Insecta; order Hymenoptera; family Halictidae; genus Sphecodes; species Sphecodes monilicornis. The sequence goes on from CAJYYI030000365.1 coordinate 91,064, forward strand.
TGTTGTGACCATAGGTACGACGTAAAGGATAAAGTGGAAAAACCAACTAAGTGGACCAGCTACCTTGGCAGAGGAAGCCAAGCCGATGATGACCTCGTATCGAGGCTTAACTCATTATTGGCGAGGTGGAATACTGAGACAGGGAGGAGAGTTGAGACAAGTGGACGCACATTGCCAGGGCCTGAGCAGTTGACAAAGGGTTTTGTTGATACTTTGAGATCTTCAATGGAAGGTCAAGAGGTTTGCCACGCTAGAACCGTGTTTGAAGAGGCATACGACAAGTTTAGAAGCCTCTGGGAAATAAAGCCAGTCACCATACAAGCTATAATTAAGGGAGCGCTACAGGAAATGAGTGACGCCTCTTTGCCGCTTGAAAATGAGGATGTAGGAGACGAAGTTTACTTCGATAGCCTAGAGTCGCCGCACAATATATTGATAGGATGGGACAGGCCACTTATGGGTCAGAGGCCTAGGTGGTCTTGGCTAAAAAACATTGATAGATCAAGGGTATACTATACTGATGTCAAGTTAAGAGATATCGAGCGGCAAAGCGCAAGAGTAAATAATCTAGGGTCAAAGATCCCAGCTAGTGAGTGGGAAAGAATCAAGAGTTCAGGACGAGTAGAATTACCTAAAAGAAGCTCAGAAGAGCTTGGTAGCTACGTATCACGTGCCGGAATGAAAATGCAGCAGCTTTGGGAGGCCGACCCAGATTTCTGGGAAGACAATCGTGTCTACTTAGACCCAACTAGCGGGTATGGAGGATTCGTGGAGTTCCTCGCAATGAAACTGCGATCTGGGAAGCCTAGACAATATATAATGAGCACTCTGTTTGAAAAAGGGCATCGAGTTATCGACCCTAGAATTACAACTATAGTTAGCAACCTCCGTCCTATAGTAGCGACCTCGGTCGAGGATGCAGACAGGGGCAACATTAAAGATATAAGATGCAGGATGAGGTTAAAACGTATAGTGGACTCATGTGGGGGATTAGACATACTGGTTTTAGACGCAGGAGAGTTCAGTACAAGTTTGAAGGTGAATCGACAATTTTGGCTTCAGCCGCTGAATGGCACATCCTTCTTAGACGCCACGATAGACCTACTTAAGAATTTGAACAAAGGAGGACGCCTCTGCTTCAAAATGAATGGGGTGTGGGATGGATGCTTTGAAGTGCTACATGGACTCACTAGGAATTTTAAGGAAATCAAGGCGGTAAAGTTGGCGACAACTGGACATGGAACGCCAGAGTTTTACGTTTTCGCAAGAGGTTATTCAGGAGATAGGGTTTGCAACGGAGCAAGGGCCCAGCATTTACTTAACCTCGTAATGGATGCAACATACGATAGCTATTTGGCCGCCGCAAAATTCCTAATGTATAGAGGCCGAGGAATGAAACCAATACAGCGGTACGATTGGTATTCGCCGGTGGAGAGAGCTGGGACCGTTAAGGTTTTTGATGCGGTCAGTAGTTACCCTCCGTCGATTTCAATCCGAATAAATGAGAGCGATTATCTCTGGGACCCAAGCTGGGAAGACAGAATTAGAGGGTTTAGATCACTGGTGAAAGAAAGAAGTCACAAGTGGCTGAACGCGTCAAAGATTAAGTTTGAGAACGTGACGCCCATAGGGGCAATTGCTCGTAAAAGGACAAGCCATGCACACAAAAATATTGAGAATGGATTGATTAGTGGGTTTATGCTCCATGTGTTTAATTTGAATCTCACGAATAGCACTTTCTGTCATACCCAGAGCACAGACAAGTGGAAGGAGATGAGTCAACGTAAAAGGTTAGATGTAGATCCTGGTCATATGGACCAGGCAAGTTTTTCAAAATTAATTCAAGCCTTCGACTTGACGGACTCAGACTATGGGAAGAGCTTGTATGGCCAGTGCAGGCTTCTAACGAAAGACGAAGTATTGACATCTTTGAATTACCAAGGAGCTACTGGGATACTAGATGATGGGCACACGATGAGGGACTACCTCGTACAGAATGATGATTGGTACGAAGCTTCCCTACGCCAAATAGATCGATGGCTGGCGGGGAAAGACGGCGGAACTTACTTCACTTGCAGGCCTAAGAACGAGCCAAAGAAAAAGAAAAACTCAGATGGAGGCAGATTACATAATCAGAAAGGAGTCTCCATTGAAGAATTAGAGAGTTTCAATGAGCAGGGCCACAGATTCATTCAATTCGCTGACGCTAAAACTAGACTGTCTCATTATATTTTATTGGGGGACCTTATATCACGAGCTAACAAGCGTAAGGTTTATAAGGGAACGATAAACGGAACACCTGTAATGAGGCAGGGGAATGTATTGCGAGCGCTGTGGGATAAATACCTACCCAAAGAGAAGAGAGAGATACGCCCGGAGACGCAAGACAAATATGGGGTGTGGTATGAGGCGATTGAAGAAGATGTCATTGATGGCGGAGTTTCCGGCGCATGTTTAGACTATAGCGGCTGGGATTCATCAGTGACGATTGAGGAGAGATTGCTGGAGGCTGTTTGGTTGTGCCGGTTCTACCCGAAGCACCTAGAGCGGGCTATCCTTACAGCGTGTAAAGAAATGTCGTACGCAATAGTGACCGACGACGACGGAGAAGCTTGGGTCCGAGCGGGCCAAAGAGGATCTGGTGAAGTGCTCACGTCTCTAGGAAACACCAAGTTGGTCGCCTGCAATACCCTGGTTGCTATATCTGAGTGCACAGGTGTGCCGTTGACGGAGCTGTGTAAGACCGTCGCGACAGTGACTTATAGTGCTGGAAGGGGAGTCAACAAAAAAGTTGAGATAATGCGCGTTGCACAGGTGTCCGACGGAGATGATACGGTGATAATAGGTACTACGCAAATGATTAAAAGGATAGCTGATGGTAAAAAACTTTGCGGTTCAAAGTTGCTCGGTTCGCTGGGCAACATGTGCCAACCCCACCTCCTAGTGGTGTACCGCGGGCAACGTCTTGCCGTGTCACAGCGACTCGGCTTGGCGGCTAATGGGGCTCTGGCTTGAGGGGAGTGACCCCTCTGTGGTCCGTCGGGTTGCCTCCCCGTCGGGCCCAACAAACGTAGGCCCAAAAATTAAGAGAAAAGAAATTCTCCGGCGGGGGCCTCGGCCCGCCGGTCCTACGTCCCCCAATTCGTCGTCTGAGCCAACACCTGCTCTGGATCGGTCTGAAGTTGTGACTCCTGAAGTTATGCTGTCTTTCCCATGCCCAAACTGCGATCGAGCGTTCCCTACAAAGATCGGTCTCGGGGTGCACCGTACATCTGCTCACCCGGCAGTCGTGAACGAGGAGATAGACGTGGTTCGGGTCAAGCGTAGATGGGGAGATGAGGAACTCCGGCTCATGGCGAGAGAGGAGGCATTAGCTGCGCAACAAGGGATCCGGTTCATCAACCAACACCTGGTCACCGTCGTTCCTGACCGCACCCTCGATGCCATCAAGGGAGTGCGAAGAGGTCAGGCGTACCGGGCCCTTGTTGCCGCAGCTATGCAGGACATCGAGGCCGCCTCGCCGAACACAACCGGCGACTCGGCAGCGGCTGTCTCACCTTCTCCTCCCCGGGATCCTCAACTATCCTCGACGCCCGAGACCCGACCCGAGCCAGCGAGCCGCGACGTACTCTCCCCGGGCGATGTCTCCCTCCTCGGCCTGCTATGCAGCGATATTCCGACTGCGATTCGGGGCTTGCTCCCCGTAGTAGGAAATATCGGCGGTTGGCAGTCCACCTGTCTAACGCAGCTGGCCCGAGACTGCCTTGAGGGTGAGGACGTCGGGGATCGCCTGTCTTCGTGGCTCGGTTCCGTCTTCCCTCCTTCCCCACCGCCCCCTCGACCGCATTCTGCGCGTACTCGCCACGCCGCGGTGTCCGGGAGAAAAGCTCAACGTCGCCGTGAATATGCGCGTGTTCAACGTCTGTTCCGGTCGAACATGAGTCGGGCCGCTCGTGAGATACTGGATGGCCAAGGTGACACGGGCGCAGCGGTCCCTGATGTGTCGGTTATGTCCGACCATTGGGGGCCGTACGTAGGTCGCCCGTCTTGCGCAGTAGAACAGGTGCATGCCCCACGGCGTAAGCCTGAGCTGGCACACCTGTGGTATCCAGTGTCCTGCGAGGAGGTGGTAGCAGCCAAGCTGCCTCCTAAATCGGCCCCCGGACCCGACGGCATTAGCGTACCTCTGTGGAAAGCCGTCCCTCCATCGGTTAAGGCTCTCTTTTTTAACGTCGTGTTACATATAGGCGGGTTTCCGGTGTCGATGTTGACGAGTCGGACCGTATTTATCGCGAAGAAAGGAGACTCCCATCTCCCGAGCGATTATCGGCCGATCTCGATCACGTCGGTAGCCGTCCGGCATCTCCACAAGATCCTCGCCTCAAGGCTACGCGCATCCAGGCTTATAGATCTTAGGCAACGCTGCTTCGATGACGGGTGCAGTGACAATGTCACAGCACTGGCAGCAGCGCTCTATGAAGCCCGTCTAAACAGACGCGAGCTACATGTGGCCTCCCTGGATGTCGCGAAGGCCTTCGATTCCGTTAGTCACCCTGGAATAGCGAGGATCTTGGATAACACTGGAGCTCCGGATGAGCTTGTAAAGTACATCGCCCGCCTATACAGTAACAGCAGCACGATGTTCGAGGTACGAGGCTCGAGGTCAGAGCTCTATCCCATAAGGCGCGGCGTCAGACAGGGTGATCCTCTCTCTCCAGTGCTGTTCTGCCTGGTGGTGGACAGTATTCTTGAGGGGATACCACCTGACGTCGGTTTCCAGCTCAGCGGAAGTCGTCTAAATGCGCTTGCGTACGCGGACGACATCCTGCTTTTCGCCTCTTCCCAGTGGGGCATGCAGAAGGCGCTCGATTTGGTAGAGGCCCGAGCGGGGAGTTACGGCCTAAAGTTCAATGGCCGCAAGTGCTCGGTGTTGTCATTGGTGCCAGCCGGAAAAGTCAAGAAGGTGAAAATTATCACCGAACCCCTCTTCCATCTGAGGGGGGGTACCGCCATTCCGCAGATATCAACAACTGCAGAATGGCGGTACCTAGGTATCGACTTCCGTCCGTCTGGACCCAAAAAGATCAAGGTAGATCTTAGTCTCTACCTTGATCGGATAACCCGGGCACCGCTGAAGCCGCAACAGCGGTTAATGATACTCCGCGGCTTCCTTCTCCCCCGCCTTTACCACAGTCTAGTGCTCGGATGCGCCACACTTGGGAAGCTTAGAGCTCTTGACCTCCAGGTACGCGCAGCGGTAAGGAGGTGGTTACGTCTGCCGAGAGACGTCCCAACGGCCTTTGTACACGCACCCGTCGCAGGTGGCGGCCTGGGCATCCCGTCATTTGCCACCAGCGTTCCAGGACTGATGCGCCAACGTCTGCTCAGCCTGGAACGATCCCAGCTGCCTGTTTTACAAGCAGTTGGTGATTCCACGTGGGTGCACAAGAGGCTCCAGTGGGCTACGAAGGCGTTAACACGCGAGAGCGGCACACTGTCCTCTAAACACCTGCGTGACGCCTGGTGGACCCATCGGTTGCATAGCAGCACCGATGGATACGAGTTACGGGAATGCGACCAGTCACCGTTATCCTCGCGATGGGTTGGCTCTGACTCTCTAATGGTCCCCGGTCGGGATTTCGTCCAGTATGTCCACGTCCGTATCAACGCCCTCCCCACGTTGGTGAGAACAACGAGGGGGGTCGCTAGACGTGGACAGGCCGCCGTAGGATGCCGGGCTGGATGTCTCTCATCTGAGACAGCCGCCCATGTCATCCAGGGCTGCTTCCGCACCCACGGCGGCAGAGTCCTGCGACACAACGCTGTCTGCAAGACGGTTGCCGCAGGACTCCGAAAGACCGGCTGGACGGTCCTCGAGGAACCTGTCTTCCAAACAGACGAAGGTCGGCGCAAGCCTGACTTAGTCTGCACTAGGGACCAGAGAGTCAGCGTCATCGACGCTCAGGTTGTTAGCGGAGTTCCATCATTGGACGACTCACACAAGAAGAAGGTGCGCTACTACAGCGGTAATCCCTCACTTGTGGAAGCCATTTCCGCCCGATTCGGCGTCAGGAAGGATGATGTTCAATTCTCCTCCTGCACCTTATCGTGGCGCGGTATCTGGTCGCCAAGCTCCGCCGACTTCCTGTTGGACATGGGACTGACAGCGGGACTTCTACGCGGCATCACGACGCGCGTACTGCAAGGGAGTCACACTAACTGGACAAGGTGGAACCGAATGACAGCTTTGCGTTCACCTTCGTCCAGGAACCGTGAAGGAATAGGCTAGGCGACGACGACGAATTCTCCCCCCCCGTGGGTTAGCCGTGCCCAACCTTTTGCCCCTACAGTAGGAGGTGAGGCCTTTCCACCTCACCTTCCTACACCGACAGCCCTCCCTACACGGCCAATGTAAAAAAAAAAAAAAAAAAAAAAAA
>CAJYYI030000365.1:102500-105000 GCA_913789915.3 Sphecodes monilicornis
TTGTCGTGCAAATCGTAGGTTGGTACGAAAGCAATACGCCGCTGGCAACTTGTCGTGCAATTCGGAGGTTGGTACCGAAGCAATACGCCGCTGGCAACTTGTCGTGCAATTCGGAGGTTGGTACGAAAGCAATACGCCGCTGGCAACTTGTCGTGCAGATCGGAGGTTACTACTCAAGCAATACGCCGCTGGGAACTTGTCGTGCAATTCGGAGGTTGGTACGAAAGCAATACGCCGCTGGCAACTTGTCGTGCAAATCGGAGGTTGGTACGAAAGCAATACGCCGCTGGGAACTTGTCGTGCAAATCGTAGGTTGGTACGAAAGCAATACGCCGCTGGCAACTTGTCGTGCAAATCGTAGGTTGGTACGAAAGCAATACGCCGCTGGCAACTTGTCGTGCAAATCGTAGGTTGGTACGAAAGCAATACGCCGCTGGCAACTTGTCGTGCAATTCGGAGGTTGGTACCGAAGCAATACGCCGCTGGCAACTTGTCGTGCAATTCGGAGGTTGGTACGAAAGCAATACGCCGCTGGCAACTTGTCGTGCAAATCGGAGGTTGGTACGAAAGCAATACGCCGCTGGGAACTTGTCGTGCAAATCGTAGGTTGGTACGAAAGCAATACGCCGCTGGCAACTTGTCGTGCAAATCGGAGGTTGGTACGAAAGCAATACGCCGCTGGGAACTTGTCGTGCAAATCGTAGGTTGGTACTGAAGCAATACGCCGCTGGCAACTTGTCGTGCAAATCGTAGGTTGGTACGAAAGCAATACGCCGCTGGCAACTTGTCGTGCAAATCGTAGGTTGGTACGAAAGCAATACGCCGCTGGCAACTTGTCGTGCAAATCGGAGGTTGGTACGAAAGCAATACGCCGCTGGCAACTTGTCGTGCAAATCGGAGGTTGGTACGAAAGCAATACGCCGCTGGGAACTTGTCGTGCAAATCGTAGGTTGGTACGAAAGCAATACGCCGCTGGCAACTTGTCGTGCAAATCGTAGGTTGGTACGAAAGCAATACGCCGCTGGCAACTTGTCGTGCAAATCGTAGGTTGGTACTGAAGCAATACGCCGCTGGGAACTTGTCGTGCAAATCGGAGGTTGGTACCAAAGCAATACGCCGCTGGCAACTTGTCGTGCAAATCGTAGGTTGGTACGAAAGCAATACGCCGCTGGCAACTTGTCGTGCAAATCGTAGGTTGGTACGAAAGCAATACGCCGCTGGCAACTTGTCGTGCAAATCGGAGGTTGGTACGAAAGCAATACGCCGCTGGCAACTTGTCGTGCAAATCGTAGGTTGGTACTGAAGCAATACGCCGCTGGGAACTTGTCGTGCAAATCGGAGGTTGGTACCAAAGCAATACGCCGCTGGCAACTTGTCGTGCAGATCGGAGGTTACTACTCAAGCAATACGCCGCTGGGAACTTGTCGTGCAATTCGGAGGTTGGTACGAAAGCAATACGCCGCTGGCAACTTGTCGTGCAAATCGGAGGTTGGTACGAAAGCAATACGCCGCTGGGAACTTGTCTTGCCGAACGATGTCTGCTCCGTTTCAAAAATTATTACTCCGAAAGTACGCATCGGAGCAGTCTGCATTTTCAATATGTGTCTTAAAACGCACCGTTTAATCGATTGATATTGTTGAAATTCGTGAAAAATAAATTTTGAAAGAGTTTCATACGTCGGTGAATGTGCCGCTGGGCTTAGAAAATTTTCGGAGCACGCCGCGAGAACGATCGCTGCTCCGTTTCAAAAATTATTACTCCGAAAGTACGCATCGGAGCAGTCTGCATTTTCAATATGTGTCTTAAAACGCACCGTTTAATCGATTGATATTGTTGAAATTCGTGAAAAATAAATTTTGAAAGAGTTTCATACGTCGGTGAATGTGCCGCTGGGCTTAGAAAATTTTCGGAGCACGCCGCGAGAACGATCGCTGCTCCGTTTCAAAAATTATTACTCCGAAAGTACGCATCGGAGCAGTCTGCATTTTCAATATGTGTCTTAAAACGCACCGTTTAATCGATTGATATTGTTGAAATTCGTGAAAAATAAATTTTGAAAGAGTTTCATACGTCGGTGAATGTGCCGCTGGGACTTAGAAAATTTTCGGAGCACGCCGCGAGAACGATCGCTGCTCCGTTTCAAAAATTATTACTCCGAAAGTACGCATCGGAGCAGTTTGCATTTTCAATATGTGTCTTAAAACGCACCGTTTAATCGATTGATATTGTTGAAATTCGTGAAAAATAAATTTTGAAAGAGTTTCATACGTCGATGAATGTGCCGCGGGACTTAGAAAATTTTCGGAGCGCACCGCTCCGAGTAGTACGCTCGGCCATTATTTGCAATTATTTTTGTTAATATGCTTCAGAACGAATTTTTAATACGATATTTGTTGTTAAAACGCCAATTGTTACAATGATCTAACATTAAAAATCGTTTAAGAACATTATTAAAAAAGTTTACTCTTGACCGTGAGAGCTAAAAAATTTTCGGAGTAC
>CAJYYI030000365.1:110000-112500 GCA_913789915.3 Sphecodes monilicornis
CTCTTTCTACATATATCATCTCTCTATGTATATCGGAGTTCGCGTATAACCAAGAGCACTAAACGTCGCCGCAATGCGCGTTCGTTGTGACACGAAATTCGAGAGGACCGGCTGCGAAGCTCGCTTTTAAAGCCGTGCGTCGCGAGTCCGACACCCGTCTCTGCCCGCGTACCGCGGCCACGAGTATTGGGACGAACGACCGCGCACGGCCAGAGCCGGCTGTGAAGTCCGTTTGTATCGATCGCGTTCAACAACGCGCAAAGAGAGAGTGCAAAGGGAGAGAGAGAAAAGAGAATTTGTTTCGAGAGGACCGGCTGCGAAGCTCGCTTTTAAAGCTGTGCGTCGCGAGTCCGACACCCGTCTCTGCCGCGTACTGCGGCACGAGTATTGGGACGAACGACCGCGCACGGCCAGCAGAGCCGGCTGTGAAGTCCGTTAGTATCGAATAATATGGTTCGCAAACTCTCTCCAAAGCGCAGCACACGACGCAACTCTTGAGAAACTTTATTTCGAAAGTAGTAGTAGGAGGAGGAGGAGGAGTAGGAGGACCGGCTGTGAAGCTCGCTTTTAAAGCCGTGCGTCGCGAGTCCGACACCCGTCTCTGCCGCGTACCGCGGTCACGAGTATTGGGACGAACGACCGCGCACGGCCAGAGCCGGCCGTGAGTCCCCTCTCCCCTCATCTAACCCAGACCTAACTTATCGAAATCGTTCTCGACAAAAAAGAGGAGAGAGTGTGTGTATGGAGAGGAGGAATCGTCTGGATCCATGTATCGGGTTGTCTCTACGAAAAGACCCCGTCGTTTTCAGATTTCCCCTCTCTGTGTTTTCCATTTTAAGGCTTTTCAATGTACTATTCGCCCGGCCGTCAGATACGCGAGACGAGCGTTGTGCTCTCTCTCGACCGTACTCTGACGGTTTCCGTCTTAACGGGACGTTCGTGTCGTTTTTTTTTTTTTTTAAAAAAAAAACGACGCCTGAATCTCCTTCGCGCGCTGGTTGGAGTTTTCAGGTATCGGCGTTCTTACGAACCGCAGAACAAGAGACATACACATATATACGATTGATGATCAATCAAATTATATACGATTACCCTGAACGGTGGATCACTTGGCTCGTGGGTCGATGAAGAACGCAGCTAATTGCGCGTCAACGTGTGAACTGCAGGACACATGAACATCGACATTTCGAACGCACATTGCGGTCCACGGATACAATTCCTGGACCACGCCTGGCTGAGGGTCGTTTACGTAACCAAATACTGCTTGCGTTGCTCTTCTAAGTCCCCGCCGTCGCTTACCTCTCCAAGAGACACAATTGGTATATTATAAGAAAAATTGTGTGGAGGGCGCAAAGAGCGTTTCTGAGTCGGGTTGCGAAGAAGATGCTATATATACGTACGAGCGATGGATGGGCGTATCGTCGGCGTTTGACGCGGTTCTGTGTGAAAATTGCCAATTTCGCATTGCGTTGTACTGTTTCCGGAGACGAAGACGATGGGTATATCTGACGTGTATCACACGGACTTGCGTGAGTGTTTTCGGCGTCGCGAGTCGTGTTTATTCATGTATAAACACGACCGCCCGCGAACACCGCTCCGTGCGCGACAGATCGAAATCTCTCTCTCCGCGTGGAACGGCTCGCATTCGCGGAAGAAGCGTTTCGCGCTCTCGAACGTTATACGCGCTCCCGACGTCGCCTGAAATGATGCGTATTCATATCCGAAAGGTTATACAATACATAAAAAGAGTCGACACACAGAGAGACGACTACAGAGAGAATGGACACAAATACAAAATGAAAGAGAGGAGATATTAATATGTGTTTGCACGCACAACGTAAGCCCCAGGGAGAAGAGAGATATTGACGTACGCCTGCGCGTGGAGATGTGCCTCTAAGTAAAAACACGCGTCGACGCGGAGGGTCGTCGTTGCTAGCGACTTCCGACAAACACAAAATTGATCTTGAAAGAGACGAGAGATAAGAGAGTTCTTCGCGAGAGAGAGATGAGGTTTCTCGTTCTACGAACGCTTTGACGATCGATGGACAAACGTAGAGAGACAACAGCCAAAATGTTGTTGGCATTGTGCGGGATGCGCACGCGTACTTGTATCGGGTGGAGATAAATAATATCTCCCCGTCTCGTCGCGTGTCCTCGCCGATCCACGACAAGAGTTGTGTTTCTCTCGCCATCGCCACGTTCGTTTGAATTGAATGACGACCAAGATATTCCAAGACCTCTCGCGTGTCTCTTTCTCTCTCTTTTTCATTTTCGTGTTTGATCGCGACGCAGCGTTTCTGTACCCCCGTGTGTCTGTGTGTAAAATAATAGAGAGAACACCCACCGGGTTACCGATATACACAACTCCTCTATGGAGTGGCTTTCGAACTTCGTTGTTGTCATTCACACAAATATCTCTCCGAAACATGCTCGGCCGAAGGTAACAGAAAAGACCCGTTTTTGTCGGTCGCCCCATACACGAGCGTGTGTGTAACGTTGT
>CAJYYI030000365.1:115000-122500 GCA_913789915.3 Sphecodes monilicornis
ATCTTCCCCTCGGACCTTGAAAATCCAGGAGAGGGCCACGTGGAGGTGTCGCGCCGGTTCGTACCCATATCCGCAGCAGGTCTCCAAGGTAAAGAGCCTCTAGTCGATAGATTAATGTAGGTAAGGGAAGTCGGCAAATTGGATCCGTAACTTCGGAATAAGGATTGGCTCTGAGGAGCGGGGCGTGTCGGGCTTGGTCGGGAAGCGGGTCTGGCTGACGTGCCGGGCCTGGGCGAGGTGCAACACGACTTTTTGTCGTGGGAATCCGAGCTCGGTCCCGTGCCTTGGCCTCCCGCGGATCTTCCTTGCTGCGAGGCTTCCGTCTAGAACGGTCGTCCTCTTCGGCCGCCATTCAACGCTCAGCTCAGAACTGGCACGGACTAGGGGAATCCGACTGTCTAATTAAAACAAAGCATTGCGATGGCCCCCACGGGTGTTGACGCAATGTGATTTCTGCCCAGTGCTCTGAATGTCAACGTGAAGAAATTCAAAAAAGCGCGGGTAAACGGCGGGAGTAACTATGACTCTCTTAACCTTAACCAAACAACTGCAATGACCGCCAACGGTAGACACCCAATCTTGTCCTCTGCTACAGTGGTTTATCGTAGCAGAGGACAAGATTGGGTGTCTACCGTTGGCGGTCATTGCAGTTGTTTGGTTCATATAGACACGGATGAGGCAATATTGAAGGTCTTCAACTGTTGTGACCATAGGTACGACGTAAAGGATAAAGTGGAAAAACCAACTAAGTGGACCAGCTACCTTGGCAGAGGAAGCCAAGCCGATGATGACCTCGTATCGAGGCTTAACTCATTATTGGCGAGGTGGAATACTGAGACAGGGAGGAGAGTTGAGACAAGTGGACGCACATTGCCAGGGCCTGAGCAGTTGACAAAGGGTTTTGTTGATACTTTGAGATCTTCAATGGAAGGTCAAGAGGTTTGCCACGCTAGAACCGTGTTTGAAGAGGCATACGACAAGTTTAGAAGCCTCTGGGAAATAAAGCCAGTCACCATACAAGCTATAATTAAGGGAGCGCTACAGGAAATGAGTGACGCCTCTTTGCCGCTTGAAAATGAGGATGTAGGAGACGAAGTTTACTTCGATAGCCTAGAGTCGCCGCACAATATATTGATAGGATGGGACAGGCCACTTATGGGTCAGAGGCCTAGGTGGTCTTGGCTAAAAAACATTGATAGATCAAGGGTATACTATACTGATGTCAAGTTAAGAGATATCGAGCGGCAAAGCGCAAGAGTAAATAATCTAGGGTCAAAGATCCCAGCTAGTGAGTGGGAAAGAATCAAGAGTTCAGGACGAGTAGAATTACCTAAAAGAAGCTCAGAAGAGCTTGGTAGCTACGTATCACGTGCCGGAATGAAAATGCAGCAGCTTTGGGAGGCCGACCCAGATTTCTGGGAAGACAATCGTGTCTACTTAGACCCAACTAGCGGGTATGGAGGATTCGTGGAGTTCCTCGCAATGAAACTGCGATCTGGGAAGCCTAGACAATATATAATGAGCACTCTGTTTGAAAAAGGGCATCGAGTTATCGACCCTAGAATTACAACTATAGTTAGCAACCTCCGTCCTATAGTAGCGACCTCGGTCGAGGATGCAGACAGGGGCAACATTAAAGATATAAGATGCAGGATGAGGTTAAAACGTATAGTGGACTCATGTGGGGGATTAGACATACTGGTTTTAGACGCAGGAGAGTTCAGTACAAGTTTGAAGGTGAATCGACAATTTTGGCTTCAGCCGCTGAATGGCACATCCTTCTTAGACGCCACGATAGACCTACTTAAGAATTTGAACAAAGGAGGACGCCTCTGCTTCAAAATGAATGGGGTGTGGGATGGATGCTTTGAAGTGCTACATGGACTCACTAGGAATTTTAAGGAAATCAAGGCGGTAAAGTTGGCGACAACTGGACATGGAACGCCAGAGTTTTACGTTTTCGCAAGAGGTTATTCAGGAGATAGGGTTTGCAACGGAGCAAGGGCCCAGCATTTACTTAACCTCGTAATGGATGCAACATACGATAGCTATTTGGCCGCCGCAAAATTCCTAATGTATAGAGGCCGAGGAATGAAACCAATACAGCGGTACGATTGGTATTCGCCGGTGGAGAGAGCTGGGACCGTTAAGGTTTTTGATGCGGTCAGTAGTTACCCTCCGTCGATTTCAATCCGAATAAATGAGAGCGATTATCTCTGGGACCCAAGCTGGGAAGACAGAATTAGAGGGTTTAGATCACTGGTGAAAGAAAGAAGTCACAAGTGGCTGAACGCGTCAAAGATTAAGTTTGAGAACGTGACGCCCATAGGGGCATTTGCTCGTAAAAGGACAAGCCATGCACACAAAAATATTGAGAATGGATTGATTAGTGGGTTTATGCTCCATGTGTTTAATTTGAATCTCACGAATAGCACTTTCTGTCATACCCAGAGCACAGACAAGTGGAAGGAGATGAGTCAACGTAAAAGGTTAGATGTAGATCCTGGTCATATGGACCAGGCAAGTTTTTCAAAATTAATTCAAGCCTTCGACTTGACGGACTCAGACTATGGGAAGAGCTTGTATGGCCAGTGCAGGCTTCTAACGAAAGACGAAGTATTGACATCTTTGAATTACCAAGGAGCTACTGGGATACTAGATGATGGGCACACGATGAGGGACTACCTCGTACAGAATGATGATTGGTACGAAGCTTCCCTACGCCAAATAGATCGATGGCTGGCGGGGAAAGACGGCGGAACTTACTTCACTTGCAGGCCTAAGAACGAGCCAAAGAAAAAGAAAAACTCAGATGGAGGCAGATTACATAATCAGAAAGGAGTCTCCATTGAAGAATTAGAGAGTTTCAATGAGCAGGGCCACAGATTCATTCAATTCGCTGACGCTAAAACTAGACTGTCTCATTATATTTTATTGGGGGACCTTATATCACGAGCTAACAAGCGTAAGGTTTATAAGGGAACGATAAACGGAACACCTGTAATGAGGCAGGGGAATGTATTGCGAGCGCTGTGGGATAAATACCTACCCAAAGAGAAGAGAGAGATACGCCCGGAGACGCAAGACAAATATGGGGTGTGGTATGAGGCGATTGAAGAAGATGTCATTGATGGCGGAGTTTCCGGCGCATGTTTAGACTATAGCGGCTGGGATTCATCAGTGACGATTGAGGAGAGATTGCTGGAGGCTGTTTGGTTGTGCCGGTTCTACCCGAAGCACCTAGAGCGGGCTATCCTTACAGCGTGTAAAGAAATGTCGTACGCAATAGTGACCGACGACGACGGAGAAGCTTGGGTCCGAGCGGGCCAAAGAGGATCTGGTGAAGTGCTCACGTCTCTAGGAAACACCAAGTTGGTCGCCTGCAATACCCTGGTTGCTATATCTGAGTGCACAGGTGTGCCGTTGACGGAGCTGTGTAAGACCGTCGCGACAGTGACTTATAGTGCTGGAAGGGGAGTCAACAAAAAAGTTGAGATAATGCGCGTTGCACAGGTGTCCGACGGAGATGATACGGTGATAATAGGTACTACGCAAATGATTAAAAGGATAGCTGATGGTAAAAAACTTTGCGGTTCAAAGTTGCTCGGTTCGCTGGGCAACATGTGCCAACCCCACCTCCTAGTGGTGTACCGCGGGCAACGTCTTGCCGTGTCACAGCGACTCGGCTTGGCGGCTAATGGGGCTCTGGCTTGAGGGGAGTGACCCCTCTGTGGTCCGTCGGGTTGCCTCCCCGTCGGGCCCAACAAACGTAGGCCCAAAAATTAAGAGAAAAGAAATTCTCCGGCGGGGGCCTCGGCCCGCCGGTCCTACGTCCCCCAATTCGTCGTCTGAGCCAACACCTGCTCTGGATCGGTCTGAAGTTGTGACTCCTGAAGTTATGCTGTCTTTCCCATGCCCAAACTGCGATCGAGCGTTCCCTACAAAGATCGGTCTCGGGGTGCACCGTACATCTGCTCACCCGGCAGTCGTGAACGAGGAGATAGACGTGGTTCGGGTCAAGCGTAGATGGGGAGATGAGGAACTCCGGCTCATGGCGAGAGAGGAGGCATTAGCTGCGCAACAAGGGATCCGGTTCATCAACCAACACCTGGTCACCGTCGTTCCTGACCGCACCCTCGATGCCATCAAGGGAGTGCGAAGAGGTCAGGCGTACCGGGCCCTTGTTGCCGCAGCTATGCAGGACATCGAGGCCGCCTCGCCGAACACAACCGGCGACTCGGCAGCGGCTGTCTCACCTTCTCCTCCCCGGGATCCTCAACTATCCTCGACGCCCGAGACCCGACCCGAGCCAGCGAGCCGCGACGTACTCTCCCCGGGCGATGTCTCCCTCCTCGGCCTGCTATGCAGCGATATTCCGACTGCGATTCGGGGCTTGCTCCCCGTAGTAGGAAATATCGGCGGTTGGCAGTCCACCTGTCTAACGCAGCTGGCCCGAGACTGCCTTGAGGGTGAGGACGTCGGGGATCGCCTGTCTTCGTGGCTCGGTTCCGTCTTCCCTCCTTCCCCACCGCCCCCTCGACCGCATTCTGCGCGTACTCGCCACGCCGCGGTGTCCGGGAGAAAAGCTCAACGTCGCCGTGAATATGCGCGTGTTCAACGTCTGTTCCGGTCGAACATGAGTCGGGCCGCTCGTGAGATACTGGATGGCCAAGGTGACACGGGCGCAGCGGTCCCTGATGTGTCGGTTATGTCCGACCATTGGGGGCCGTACGTAGGTCGCCCGTCTTGCGCAGTAGAACAGGTGCATGCCCCACGGCGTAAGCCTGAGCTGGCACACCTGTGGTATCCAGTGTCCTGCGAGGAGGTGGTAGCAGCCAAGCTGCCTCCTAAATCGGCCCCCGGACCCGACGGCATTAGCGTACCTCTGTGGAAAGCCGTCCCTCCATCGGTTAAGGCTCTCTTTTTTAACGTCGTGTTACATATAGGCGGGTTTCCGGTGTCGATGTTGACGAGTCGGACCGTATTTATCGCGAAGAAAGGAGACTCCCATCTCCCGAGCGATTATCGGCCGATCTCGATCACGTCGGTAGCCGTCCGGCATCTCCACAAGATCCTCGCCTCAAGGCTACGCGCATCCAGGCTTATAGATCTTAGGCAACGCTGCTTCGATGACGGGTGCAGTGACAATGTCACAGCACTGGCAGCAGCGCTCTATGAAGCCCGTCTAAACAGACGCGAGCTACATGTGGCCTCCCTGGATGTCGCGAAGGCCTTCGATTCCGTTAGTCACCCTGGAATAGCGAGGATCTTGGATAACACTGGAGCTCCGGATGAGCTTGTAAAGTACATCGCCCGCCTATACAGTAACAGCAGCACGATGTTCGAGGTACGAGGCTCGAGGTCAGAGCTCTATCCCATAAGGCGCGGCGTCAGACAGGGTGATCCTCTCTCTCCAGTGCTGTTCTGCCTGGTGGTGGACAGTATTCTTGAGGGGATACCACCTGACGTCGGTTTCCAGCTCAGCGGAAGTCGTCTAAATGCGCTTGCGTACGCGGACGACATCCTGCTTTTCGCCTCTTCCCAGTGGGGCATGCAGAAGGCGCTCGATTTGGTAGAGGCCCGAGCGGGGAGTTACGGCCTAAAGTTCAATGGCCGCAAGTGCTCGGTGTTGTCATTGGTGCCAGCCGGAAAAGTCAAGAAGGTGAAAATTATCACCGAACCCCTCTTCCATCTGAGGGGGGGTACCGCCATTCCGCAGATATCAACAACTGCAGAATGGCGGTACCTAGGTATCGACTTCCGTCCGTCTGGACCCAAAAAGATCAAGGTAGATCTTAGTCTCTACCTTGATCGGATAACCCGGGCACCGCTGAAGCCGCAACAGCGGTTAATGATACTCCGCGGCTTCCTTCTCCCCCGCCTTTACCACAGTCTAGTGCTCGGATGCGCCACACTTGGGAAGCTTAGAGCTCTTGACCTCCAGGTACGCGCAGCGGTAAGGAGGTGGTTACGTCTGCCGAGAGACGTCCCAACGGCCTTTGTACACGCACCCGTCGCAGGTGGCGGCCTGGGCATCCCGTCATTTGCCACCAGCGTTCCAGGACTGATGCGCCAACGTCTGCTCAGCCTGGAACGATCCCAGCTGCCTGTTTTACAAGCAGTTGGTGATTCCACGTGGGTGCACAAGAGGCTCCAGTGGGCTACGAAGGCGTTAACACGCGAGAGCGGCACACTGTCCTCTAAACACCTGCGTGACGCCTGGTGGACCCATCGGTTGCATAGCAGCACCGATGGATACGAGTTACGGGAATGCGACCAGTCACCGTTATCCTCGCGATGGGTTGGCTCTGACTCTCTAATGGTCCCCGGTCGGGATTTCGTCCAGTATGTCCACGTCCGTATCAACGCCCTCCCCACGTTGGTGAGAACAACGAGGGGGGTCGCTAGACGTGGACAGGCCGCCGTAGGATGCCGGGCTGGATGTCTCTCATCTGAGACAGCCGCCCATGTCATCCAGGGCTGCTTCCGCACCCACGGCGGCAGAGTCCTGCGACACAACGCTGTCTGCAAGACGGTTGCCGCAGGACTCCGAAAGACCGGCTGGACGGTCCTCGAGGAACCTGTCTTCCAAACAGACGAAGGTCGGCGCAAGCCTGACTTAGTCTGCACTAGGGACCAGAGAGTCAGCGTCATCGACGCTCAGGTTGTTAGCGGAGTTCCATCATTGGACGACTCACACAAGAAGAAGGTGCGCTACTACAGCGGTAATCCCTCACTTGTGGAAGCCATTTCCGCCCGATTCGGCGTCAGGAAGGATGATGTTCAATTCTCCTCCTGCACCTTATCGTGGCGCGGTATCTGGTCGCCAAGCTCCGCCGACTTCCTGTTGGACATGGGACTGACAGCGGGACTTCTACGCGGCATCACGACGCGCGTACTGCAAGGGAGTCACACTAACTGGACAAGGTGGAACCGAATGACAGCTTTGCGTTCACCTTCGTCCAGGAACCGTGAAGGAATAGGCTAGGCGACGACGACGAATTCTCCCCCCCCGTGGGTTAGCCGTGCCCAACCTTTTGCCCCTACAGTAGGAGGTGAGGCCTTTCCACCTCACCTTCCTACACCGACAGCCCTCCCTACACGGCCAATGTAAAAAAAAAAAAAAAAAAAAAAAAAAAAAAAAAAAAAAAAAAAAATAGCCAAATGCCTCGTCATCTAATTAGTGACGCGCATGAATGGATTAACGAGATTCCCTCTGTCCCTATCTACTGGGGCTCAAACGGCCAGGGTTTTATTCCCTGGTTCATCAACCTCCCCTCCACGCGGTGGGCCCTGGAAAACCTTCGGGTAACCGACGATGGCTCTGGTGCGAAAGTCTGTTGGGCTCTTACGAGCGTGTCGACAGTGGTAGCGGCGTGCGAACGTGCCGAACGCTACGTCACCGCGGTTCACTCCTAGGAGTGGGCTCCTGCGTGAAGTGACGTACGACGGAATACTTCGTAAAGTCGAAAACACGGGCACCGTGGCCTCAGCAGCAGA
>CAJYYI030000365.1:127500-145000 GCA_913789915.3 Sphecodes monilicornis
TTAGAAAAAATTATTTCTCCTTTCGTACGATAACCAAAGCAATACGCCGCTGGCAACTTGTCGTGCAGATCGGAGGTTACTACTCAAGCAATACGCCGCTGGGAACTTGTCGTGCAAATCGTAGGTTGGTACGAAAGCAATACGCCGCTGGCAACTTGTCGTGCAATTCGGAGGTTGGTACTCAAGCAATACGCCGCTGGGAACTTGTCGTGCAATTCGGAGGTTGGTACGAAAGCAATACGCCGCTGGCAACTTGTCGTGCAAATCGGAGGTTGGTACGAAAGCAATACGCCGCTGGCACTTAGAAAAAATTATTTCTCCTTTCGTACGATAACCAAAGCAATACGCCGCTGGCACTTAGAAAAAATTATTTCTCCTTTCGTACGATAACCAAAGCAATACGCCGCTGGCAACTTGTCGTGCAGATCGGAGGTTACTACTCAAGCAATACGCCGCTGGGAACTTGTCGTGCAAATCGTAGGTTGGTACGAAAGCAATACGCCGCTGGCACTTAGAAAAAATTATTTCACCTTTCGTACGATAACCAAAGCAATACGCCGCTGGCACTTAGAAAAAATTATTTCTCCTTTCGTACGATAACCAAAGCAATACGCCGCTGGCAACTTGTCGTGCAGATCGGAGGTTACTACTCAAGCAATACGCCGCTGGGAACTTGTCGTGCAAATCGGAGGTTGGTACGAAAGCAATACGCCGCTGGCAACTTGTCGTGCAATTCGGAGGTTGGTACTCAAGCAATACGCCGCTGGGAACTTGTCGTGCAATTCGGAGGTTGGTACGAAAGCAATACGCCGCTGGCAACTTGTCGTGCAAATCGGAGGTTGGTACGAAAGCAATACGCCGCTGGCACTTAGAAAAAATTATTTCTCCTTTCGTACGATAACCAAAGCAATACGCCGCTGGCACTTAGAAAAAATTATTTCTCCTTTCGTACGATAACCAAAGCAATACGCCGCTGGCAACTTGTCGTGCAGATCGGAGGTTACTACTCAAGCAATACGCCGCTGGGAACTTGTCGTGCAAATCGTAGGTTGGTACGAAAGCAATACGCCGCTGGCAACTTGTCGTGCAATTCGGAGGTTGGTACCGAAGCAATACGCCGCTGGCAACTTGTCGTGCAATTCGTAGGTTGGTACGAAAGCAATACGCCGCTGGCAACTTGTCGTGCAAATCGTAGGTTGGTACGAAAGCAATACGCCGCTGGCAACTTGTCGTGCAAATCGTAGGTTGGTACGAAAGCAATACGCCGCTGGCAACTTGTCGTGCAAATCGTAGGTTGGTACGAAAGCAATACGCCGCTGGCAACTTGTCGTGCAAATCGGAGGTTGGTACGAAAGCAATACGCCGCTGGCAACTTGTCGTGCAATTCGGAGGTTGGTACCGAAGCAATACGCCGCTGGCAACTTGTCGTGCAATTCGGAGGTTGGTACGAAAGCAATACGCCGCTGGCAACTTGTCGTGCAAATCGGAGGTTGGTACGAAAGCAATACGCCGCTGGCAACTTGTCGTGCAGATCGGAGGTTACTACTCAAGCAATACGCCGCTGGGAACTTGTCGTGCAAATCGTAGGTTGGTACGAAAGCAATACGCCGCTGGCAACTTGTCGTGCAATTCGGAGGTTGGTACCGAAGCAATACGCCGCTGGCAACTTGTCGTGCAATTCGTAGGTTGGTACGAAAGCAATACGCCGCTGGCAACTTGTCGTGCAAATCGTAGGTTGGTACGAAAGCAATACGCCGCTGGCAACTTGTCGTGCAAATCGTAGGTTGGTACGAAAGCAATACGCCGCTGGCAACTTGTCGTGCAAATCGTAGGTTGGTACGAAAGCAATACGCCGCTGGCAACTTGTCGTGCAAATCGTAGGTTGGTACGAAAGCAATACGCCGCTGGCAACTTGTCGTGCAATTCGGAGGTTGGTACCGAAGCAATACGCCGCTGGCAACTTGTCGTGCAATTCGGAGGTTGGTACGAAAGCAATACGCCGCTGGCAACTTGTCGTGCAATTCGGAGGTTGGTACTCAAGCAATACGCCGCTGGGAACTTGTCGTGCAATTCGGAGGTTGGTACGAAAGCAATACGCCGCTGGCAACTTGTCGTGCAAATCGGAGGTTGGTACGAAAGCAATACGCCGCTGGCACTTAGAAAAAATTATTTCTCCTTTCGTACGATAACCAAAGCAATACGCCGCTGGCAACTTGTCGTGCAGATCGGAGGTTACTACTCAAGCAATACGCCGCTGGGAACTTGTCGTGCAAATCGTAGGTTGGTACGAAAGCAATACGCCGCTGGCAACTTGTCGTGCAATTCGGAGGTTGGTACCGAAGCAATACGCCGCTGGCAACTTGTCGTGCAATTCGTAGGTTGGTACGAAAGCAATACGCCGCTGGCAACTTGTCGTGCAAATCGTAGGTTGGTACGAAAGCAATACGCCGCTGGCAACTTGTCGTGCAAATCGTAGGTTGGTACGAAAGCAATACGCCGCTGGCAACTTGTCGTGCAAATCGTAGGTTGGTACTCAAGCAATACGCCGCTGGGAACTTGTCGTGCAATTCGGAGGTTGGTACGAAAGCAATACGCCGCTGGCAACTTGTCGTGCAAATCGGAGGTTGGTACGAAAGCAATACGCCGCTGGCACTTAGAAAAAATTATTTCTCCTTTCGTACGATAACCAAAGCAATACGCCGCTGGCAACTTGTCGTGCAGATCGGAGGTTACTACTCAAGCAATACGCCGCTGGGAACTTGTCGTGCAAATCGTAGGTTGGTACGAAAGCAATACGCCGCTGGCAACTTGTCGTGCAATTCGGAGGTTGGTACTCAAGCAATACGCCGCTGGGAACTTGTCGTGCAATTCGGAGGTTGGTACGAAAGCAATACGCCGCTGGCAACTTGTCGTGCAAATCGGAGGTTGGTACGAAAGCAATACGCCGCTGGCACTTAGAAAAAATTATTTCACCTTTCGTACGATAACCAAAGCAATACGCCGCTGGCACTTAGAAAAAATTATTTCTCCTTTCGTACGATAACCAAAGCAATACGCCGCTGGCAACTTGTCGTGCAGATCGGAGGTTACTACTCAAGCAATACGCCGCTGGGAACTTGTCGTGCAAATCGTAGGTTGGTACGAAAGCAATACGCCGCTGGCAACTTGTCGTGCAATTCGGAGGTTGGTACTCAAGCAATACGCCGCTGGGAACTTGTCGTGCAATTCGGAGGTTGGTACGAAAGCAATACGCCGCTGGCAACTTGTCGTGCAAATCGGAGGTTGGTACGAAAGCAATACGCCGCTGGCACTTAGAAAAAATTATTTCTCCTTTCGTACGATAACCAAAGCAATACGCCGCTGGCACTTAGAAAAAATTATTTCTCCTTTCGTACGATAACCAAAGCAATACGCCGCTGGCAACTTGTCGTGCAGATCGGAGGTTACTACTCAAGCAATACGCCGCTGGGAACTTGTCGTGCAAATCGTAGGTTGGTACGAAAGCAATACGCCGCTGGCACTTAGAAAAAATTATTTCACCTTTCGTACGATAACCAAAGCAATACGCCGCTGGCACTTAGAAAAAATTATTTCTCCTTTCGTACGATAACCAAAGCAATACGCCGCTGGCAACTTGTCGTGCAGATCGGAGGTTACTACTCAAGCAATACGCCGCTGGGAACTTGTCGTGCAAATCGTAGGTTGGTACGAAAGCAATACGCCGCTGGCAACTTGTCGTGCAATTCGGAGGTTGGTACTCAAGCAATACGCCGCTGGGAACTTGTCGTGCAATTCGGAGGTTGGTACGAAAGCAATACGCCGCTGGCAACTTGTCGTGCAAATCGGAGGTTGGTACGAAAGCAATACGCCGCTGGCACTTAGAAAAAATTATTTCTCCTTTCGTACGATAACCAAAGCAATACGCCGCTGGCACTTAGAAAAAATTATTTCTCCTTTCGTACGATAACCAAAGCAATACGCCGCTGGCAACTTGTCGTGCAGATCGGAGGTTACTACTCAAGCAATACGCCGCTGGGAACTTGTCGTGCAAATCGTAGGTTGGTACGAAAGCAATACGCCGCTGGCAACTTGTCGTGCAATTCGGAGGTTGGTACCGAAGCAATACGCCGCTGGCAACTTGTCGTGCAATTCGTAGGTTGGTACGAAAGCAATACGCCGCTGGCAACTTGTCGTGCAAATCGTAGGTTGGTACGAAAGCAATACGCCGCTGGCAACTTGTCGTGCAAATCGTAGGTTGGTACGAAAGCAATACGCCGCTGGCAACTTGTCGTGCAAATCGTAGGTTGGTACGAAAGCAATACGCCGCTGGCAACTTGTCGTGCAAATCGTAGGTTGGTACGAAAGCAATACGCCGCTGGCAACTTGTCGTGCAATTCGGAGGTTGGTACCGAAGCAATACGCCGCTGGCAACTTGTCGTGCAATTCGGAGGTTGGTACGAAAGCAATACGCCGCTGGCAACTTGTCGTGCAAATCGGAGGTTGGTACGAAAGCAATACGCCGCTGGCAACTTGTCGTGCAGATCGGAGGTTACTACTCAAGCAATACGCCGCTGGGAACTTGTCGTGCAAATCGTAGGTTGGTACGAAAGCAATACGCCGCTGGCAACTTGTCGTGCAATTCGGAGGTTGGTACCGAAGCAATACGCCGCTGGCAACTTGTCGTGCAAATCGTAGGTTGGTACGAAAGCAATACGCCGCTGGCAACTTGTCGTGCAAATCGTAGGTTGGTACGAAAGCAATACGCCGCTGGCAACTTGTCGTGCAAATCGTAGGTTGGTACGAAAGCAATACGCCGCTGGCAACTTGTCGTGCAAATCGTAGGTTGGTACGAAAGCAATACGCCGCTGGCAACTTGTCGTGCAAATCGTAGGTTGGTACGAAAGCAATACGCCGCTGGCAACTTGTCGTGCAATTCGGAGGTTGGTACCGAAGCAATACGCCGCTGGCAACTTGTCGTGCAATTCGGAGGTTGGTACGAAAGCAATACGCCGCTGGCAACTTGTCGTGCAAATCGGAGGTTGGTACGAAAGCAATACGCCGCTGGCAACTTGTCGTGCAGATCGGAGGTTACTACTCAAGCAATACGCCGCTGGCAACTTGTCGTGCAAATCGTAGGTTGGTACGAAAGCAATACGCCGCTGGCAACTTGTCGTGCAAATCGTAGGTTGGTACGAAAGCAATACGCCGCTGGCAACTTGTCGTGCAAATCGTAGGTTGGTACGAAAGCAATACGCCGCTGGCAACTTGTCGTGCAAATCGTAGGTTGGTACGAAAGCAATACGCCGCTGGCAACTTGTCGTGCAATTCGGAGGTTGGTACCGAAGCAATACGCCGCTGGCAACTTGTCGTGCAATTCGGAGGTTGGTACGAAAGCAATACGCCGCTGGCAACTTGTCGTGCAAATCGGAGGTTGGTACGAAAGCAATACGCCGCTGGCAACTTGTCGTGCAGATCGGAGGTTACTACTCAAGCAATACGCCGCTGGGAACTTGTCGTGCAAATCGTAGGTTGGTACGAAAGCAATACGCCGCTGGCAACTTGTCGTGCAATTCGGAGGTTGGTACCGAAGCAATACGCCGCTGGCAACTTGTCGTGCAATTCGTAGGTTGGTACGAAAGCAATACGCCGCTGGCAACTTGTCGTGCAAATCGTAGGTTGGTACGAAAGCAATACGCCGCTGGCAACTTGTCGTGCAAATCGTAGGTTGGTACGAAAGCAATACGCCGCTGGCAACTTGTCGTGCAAATCGTAGGTTGGTACGAAAGCAATACGCCGCTGGCAACTTGTCGTGCAAATCGTAGGTTGGTACGAAAGCAATACGCCGCTGGCAACTTGTCGTGCAATTCGGAGGTTGGTACCGAAGCAATACGCCGCTGGCAACTTGTCGTGCAATTCGGAGGTTGGTACGAAAGCAATACGCCGCTGGCAACTTGTCGTGCAAATCGGAGGTTGGTACGAAAGCAATACGCCGCTGGCAACTTGTCGTGCAGATCGGAGGTTACTACTCAAGCAATACGCCGCTGGCAACTTGTCGTGCAAATCGTAGGTTGGTACGAAAGCAATACGCCGCTGGCAACTTGTCGTGCAAATCGTAGGTTGGTACGAAAGCAATACGCCGCTGGCAACTTGTCGTGCAAATCGTAGGTTGGTACGAAAGCAATACGCCGCTGGCAACTTGTCGTGCAAATCGTAGGTTGGTACGAAAGCAATACGCCGCTGGCAACTTGTCGTGCAATTCGGAGGTTGGTACCGAAGCAATACGCCGCTGGCAACTTGTCGTGCAATTCGGAGGTTGGTACGAAAGCAATACGCCGCTGGCAACTTGTCGTGCAAATCGGAGGTTGGTACGAAAGCAATACGCCGCTGGCAACTTGTCGTGCAGATCGGAGGTTACTACTCAAGCAATACGCCGCTGGGAACTTGTCGTGCAAATCGTAGGTTGGTACGAAAGCAATACGCCGCTGGCAACTTGTCGTGCAATTCGGAGGTTGGTACCGAAGCAATACGCCGCTGGCAACTTGTCGTGCAATTCGTAGGTTGGTACGAAAGCAATACGCCGCTGGCAACTTGTCGTGCAAATCGTAGGTTGGTACGAAAGCAATACGCCGCTGGCAACTTGTCGTGCAAATCGGAGGTTGGTACGAAAGCAATACGCCGCTGGCAACTTGTCGTGCAAATCGTAGGTTGGTACGAAAGCAATACGCCGCTGGCAACTTGTCGTGCAAATCGTAGGTTGGTACGAAAGCAATACGCCGCTGGCAACTTGTCGTGCAATTCGGAGGTTGGTACCGAAGCAATACGCCGCTGGCAACTTGTCGTGCAATTCGGAGGTTGGTACGAAAGCAATACGCCGCTGGCAACTTGTCGTGCAAATCGGAGGTTGGTACGAAAGCAATACGCCGCTGGCAACTTGTCGTGCAGATCGGAGGTTACTACTCAAGCAATACGCCGCTGGCAACTTGTCGTGCAATTCGTAGGTTGGTACGAAAGCAATACGCCGCTGGCAACTTGTCGTGCAAATCGTAGGTTGGTACGAAAGCAATACGCCGCTGGCAACTTGTCGTGCAATTCGGAGGTTGGTACCGAAGCAATACGCCGCTGGCAACTTGTCGTGCAATTCGGAGGTTGGTACGAAAGCAATACGCCGCTGGCAACTTGTCGTGCAGATCGGAGGTTACTACTCAAGCAATACGCCGCTGGGAACTTGTCGTGCAATTCGGAGGTTGGTACGAAAGCAATACGCCGCTGGCAACTTGTCGTGCAAATCGGAGGTTGGTACGAAAGCAATACGCCGCTGGGAACTTGTCGTGCAAATCGTAGGTTGGTACGAAAGCAATACGCCGCTGGCACTTAGAAAAAATTATTTCTCCTTTCGTACGATAACCAAAGCAATACGCCGCTGGCAACTTGTCGTGCAGATCGGAGGTTACTACTCAAGCAATACGCCGCTGGGAACTTGTCGTGCAAATCGTAGGTTGGTACGAAAGCAATACGCCGCTGGCAACTTGTCGTGCAATTCGGAGGTTGGTACCGAAGCAATACGCCGCTGGCAACTTGTCGTGCAATTCGTAGGTTGGTACGAAAGCAATACGCCGCTGGCAACTTGTCGTGCAAATCGTAGGTTGGTACGAAAGCAATACGCCGCTGGCAACTTGTCGTGCAAATCGTAGGTTGGTACGAAAGCAATACGCCGCTGGCAACTTGTCGTGCAAATCGTAGGTTGGTACTCAAGCAATACGCCGCTGGGAACTTGTCGTGCAATTCGGAGGTTGGTACGAAAGCAATACGCCGCTGGCAACTTGTCGTGCAAATCGGAGGTTGGTACGAAAGCAATACGCCGCTGGCACTTAGAAAAAATTATTTCTCCTTTCGTACGATAACCAAAGCAATACGCCGCTGGCAACTTGTCGTGCAGATCGGAGGTTACTACTCAAGCAATACGCCGCTGGGAACTTGTCGTGCAAATCGTAGGTTGGTACGAAAGCAATACGCCGCTGGCAACTTGTCGTGCAATTCGGAGGTTGGTACTCAAGCAATACGCCGCTGGGAACTTGTCGTGCAATTCGGAGGTTGGTACGAAAGCAATACGCCGCTGGCAACTTGTCGTGCAAATCGGAGGTTGGTACGAAAGCAATACGCCGCTGGCACTTAGAAAAAATTATTTCACCTTTCGTACGATAACCAAAGCAATACGCCGCTGGCACTTAGAAAAAATTATTTCTCCTTTCGTACGATAACCAAAGCAATACGCCGCTGGCAACTTGTCGTGCAGATCGGAGGTTACTACTCAAGCAATACGCCGCTGGGAACTTGTCGTGCAAATCGTAGGTTGGTACGAAAGCAATACGCCGCTGGCAACTTGTCGTGCAATTCGGAGGTTGGTACTCAAGCAATACGCCGCTGGGAACTTGTCGTGCAATTCGGAGGTTGGTACGAAAGCAATACGCCGCTGGCAACTTGTCGTGCAAATCGGAGGTTGGTACGAAAGCAATACGCCGCTGGCACTTAGAAAAAATTATTTCTCCTTTCGTACGATAACCAAAGCAATACGCCGCTGGCACTTAGAAAAAATTATTTCTCCTTTCGTACGATAACCAAAGCAATACGCCGCTGGCAACTTGTCGTGCAGATCGGAGGTTACTACTCAAGCAATACGCCGCTGGGAACTTGTCGTGCAAATCGTAGGTTGGTACGAA
The DNA here is from genome assembly GCA_913789915.3 of Sphecodes monilicornis. NCBI lineage: Eukaryota > Metazoa > Arthropoda > Insecta > Hymenoptera > Halictidae > Sphecodes > Sphecodes monilicornis. The sequence continues at coordinate 136,218 of CAJYYI030000365.1, forward strand.
AGCAATACGCCGCTGGCAACTTGTCGTGCAATTCGGAGGTTGGTACCGAAGCAATACGCCGCTGGCAACTTGTCGTGCAATTCGTAGGTTGGTACGAAAGCAATACGCCGCTGGCAACTTGTCGTGCAAATCGTAGGTTGGTACGAAAGCAATACGCCGCTGGCAACTTGTCGTGCAAATCGTAGGTTGGTACGAAAGCAATACGCCGCTGGCAACTTGTCGTGCAAATCGGAGGTTGGTACGAAAGCAATACGCCGCTGGCAACTTGTCGTGCAAATCGTAGGTTGGTACGAAAGCAATACGCCGCTGGCAACTTGTCGTGCAATTCGGAGGTTGGTACCGAAGCAATACGCCGCTGGCAACTTGTCGTGCAATTCGGAGGTTGGTACGAAAGCAATACGCCGCTGGCAACTTGTCGTGCAAATCGGAGGTTGGTACGAAAGCAATACGCCGCTGGCAACTTGTCGTGCAGATCGGAGGTTACTACTCAAGCAATACGCCGCTGGGAACTTGTCGTGCAAATCGTAGGTTGGTACGAAAGCAATACGCCGCTGGCAACTTGTCGTGCAAATCGGAGGTTGGTACGAAAGCAATACGCCGCTGGCAACTTGTCGTGCAGATCGGAGGTTACTACTCAAGCAATACGCCGCTGGCAACTTGTCGTGCAAATCGTAGGTTGGTACGAAAGCAATACGCCGCTGGCAACTTGTCGTGCAAATCGGAGGTTGGTACGAAAGCAATACGCCGCTGGCAACTTGTCGTGCAAATCGTAGGTTGGTACGAAAGCAATACGCCGCTGGCAACTTGTCGTGCAAATCGTAGGTTGGTACGAAAGCAATACGCCGCTGGCAACTTGTCGTGCAATTCGGAGGTTGGTACCGAAGCAATACGCCGCTGGCAACTTGTCGTGCAATTCGGAGGTTGGTACGAAAGCAATACGCCGCTGGCAACTTGTCGTGCAAATCGGAGGTTGGTACGAAAGCAATACGCCGCTGGCAACTTGTCGTGCAGATCGGAGGTTACTACTCAAGCAATACGCCGCTGGGAACTTGTCGTGCAAATCGTAGGTTGGTACGAAAGCAATACGCCGCTGGCAACTTGTCGTGCAATTCGGAGGTTGGTACCCAAGCAATACGCCGCTGGTAACTTGTCGTGCAATTCGTAGGTTGGTACGAAAGCAATACGCCGCTGGCAACTTGTCGTGCAAATCGGAGGTTGGTACGAAAGCAATACGCCGCTGGCAACTTGTCGTGCAAATCGTAGGTTGGTACGAAAGCAATACGCCGCTGGCAACTTGTCGTGCAAATCGTAGGTTGGTACGAAAGCAATACGCCGCTGGCAACTTGTCGTGCAAATCGTAGGTTGGTACGAAAGCAATACGCCGCTGGCAACTTGTCGTGCAATTCGGAGGTTGGTACCGAAGCAATACGCCGCTGGCAACTTGTCGTGCAATTCGGAGGTTGGTACGAAAGCAATACGCCGCTGGCAACTTGTCGTGCAAATCGGAGGTTGGTACGAAAGCAATACGCCGCTGGCAACTTGTCGTGCAGATCGGAGGTTACTACTCAAGCAATACGCCGCTGGCAACTTGTCGTGCAATTCGTAGGTTGGTACGAAAGCAATACGCCGCTGGCAACTTGTCGTGCAAATCGTAGGTTGGTACGAAAGCAATACGCCGCTGGCAACTTGTCGTGCAATTCGGAGGTTGGTACCGAAGCAATACGCCGCTGGCAACTTGTCGTGCAATTCGGAGGTTGGTACGAAAGCAATACGCCGCTGGCAACTTGTCGTGCAGATCGGAGGTTACTACTCAAGCAATACGCCGCTGGGAACTTGTCGTGCAATTCGGAGGTTGGTACGAAAGCAATACGCCGCTGGCAACTTGTCGTGCAAATCGGAGGTTGGTACGAAAGCAATACGCCGCTGGCAACTTGTCGTGCAAATCGTAGGTTGGTACGAAAGCAATACGCCGCTGGCAACTTGTCGTGCAATTCGGAGGTTGGTACTCAAGCAATACGCCGCTGGGAACTTGTCGTGCAATTCGGAGGTTGGTACGAAAGCAATACGCCGCTGGCAACTTGTCGTGCAAATCGGAGGTTGGTACGAAAGCAATACGCCGCTGGCACTTAGAAAAAATTATTTCTCCTTTCGTACGATAACCAAAGCAATACGCCGCTGGCACTTAGAAAAAATTTTTTCTCCTTTCGTACGATAACCAAAGCAATACGCCGCTGGCAACTTGTCGTGCAGATCGGAGGTTACTACTCAAGCAATACGCCGCTGGGAACTTGTCGTGCAAATCGTAGGTTGGTACGAAAGCAATACGCCGCTGGCAACTTGTCGTGCAATTCGGAGGTTGGTACTCAAGCAATACGCCGCTGGGAACTTGTCGTGCAATTCGGAGGTTGGTACGAAAGCAATACGCCGCTGGCAACTTGTCGTGCAAATCGGAGGTTGGTACGAAAGCAATACGCCGCTGGCACTTAGAAAAAATTATTTCTCCTTTCGTACGATAACCAAAGCAATACGCCGCTGGCACTTAGAAAAAATTATTTCTCCTTTCGTACGATAACCAAAGCAATACGCCGCTGGCAACTTGTCGTGCAGATCGGAGGTTACTACTCAAGCAATACGCCGCTGGGAACTTGTCGTGCAAATCGTAGGTTGGTACGAAAGCAATACGCCGCTGGCAACTTGTCGTGCAATTCGGAGGTTGGTACCGAAGCAATACGCCGCTGGCAACTTGTCGTGCAATTCGTAGGTTGGTACGAAAGCAATACGCCGCTGGCAACTTGTCGTGCAAATCGTAGGTTGGTACGAAAGCAATACGCCGCTGGCAACTTGTCGTGCAAATCGTAGGTTGGTACGAAAGCAATACGCCGCTGGCAACTTGTCGTGCAAATCGTAGGTTGGTACGAAAGCAATACGCCGCTGGCAACTTGTCGTGCAAATCGTAGGTTGGTACGAAAGCAATACGCCGCTGGCAACTTGTCGTGCAATTCGGAGGTTGGTACCGAAGCAATACGCCGCTGGCAACTTGTCGTGCAATTCGGAGGTTGGTACGAAAGCAATACGCCGCTGGCAACTTGTCGTGCAAATCGGAGGTTGGTACGAAAGCAATACGCCGCTGGCAACTTGTCGTGCAGATCGGAGGTTACTACTCAAGCAATACGCCGCTGGGAACTTGTCGTGCAAATCGTAGGTTGGTACGAAAGCAATACGCCGCTGGCAACTTGTCGTGCAAATCGGAGGTTGGTACGAAAGCAATACGCCGCTGGCAACTTGTCGTGCAGATCGGAGGTTACTACTCAAGCAATACGCCGCTGGCAACTTGTCGTGCAAATCGTAGGTTGGTACGAAAGCAATACGCCGCTGGCAACTTGTCGTGCAAATCGTAGGTTGGTACGAAAGCAATACGCCGCTGGCAACTTGTCGTGCAAATCGTAGGTTGGTACGAAAGCAATACGCCGCTGGCAACTTGTCGTGCAAATCGTAGGTTGGTACGAAAGCAATACGCCGCTGGCAACTTGTCGTGCAGATCGGAGGTTACTACTCAAGCAATACGCCGCTGGCAACTTGTCGTGCAAATCGTAGGTTGGTACGAAAGCAATACGCCGCTGGCAACTTGTCGTGCAAATCGTAGGTTGGTACGAAAGCAATACGCCGCTGGCAACTTGTCGTGCAGATCGGAGGTTACTACTCAAGCAATACGCCGCTGGGAACTTGTCGTGCAAATCGTAGGTTGGTACGAAAGCAATACGCCGCTGGCAACTTGTCGTGCAATTCGGAGGTTGGTACCGAAGCAATACGCCGCTGGCAACTTGTCGTGCAATTCGTAGGTTGGTACGAAAGCAATACGCCGCTGGCAACTTGTCGTGCAAATCGTAGGTTGGTACGAAAGCAATACGCCGCTGGCAACTTGTCGTGCAAATCGTAGGTTGGTACGAAAGCAATACGCCGCTGGCAACTTGTCGTGCAAATCGTAGGTTGGTACGAAAGCAATACGCCGCTGGCAACTTGTCGTGCAAATCGTAGGTTGGTACGAAAGCAATACGCCGCTGGCAACTTGTCGTGCAATTCGGAGGTTGGTACCGAAGCAATACGCCGCTGGCAACTTGTCGTGCAATTCGGAGGTTGGTACGAAAGCAATACGCCGCTGGCAACTTGTCGTGCAAATCGGAGGTTGGTACGAAAGCAATACGCCGCTGGCAACTTGTCGTGCAGATCGGAGGTTACTACTCAAGCAATACGCCGCTGGCAACTTGTCGTGCAATTCGTAGGTTGGTACGAAAGCAATACGCCGCTGGCAACTTGTCGTGCAAATCGTAGGTTGGTACGAAAGCAATACGCCGCTGGCAACTTGTCGTGCAATTCGGAGGTTGGTACCGAAGCAATACGCCGCTGGCAACTTGTCGTGCAATTCGGAGGTTGGTACGAAAGCAATACGCCGCTGGCAACTTGTCGTGCAGATCGGAGGTTACTACTCAAGCAATACGCCGCTGGGAACTTGTCGTGCAATTCGGAGGTTGGTACGAAAGCAATACGCCGCTGGCAACTTGTCGTGCAAATCGGAGGTTGGTACGAAAGCAATACGCCGCTGGGAACTTGTCGTGCAAATCGTAGGTTGGTACGAAAGCAATACGCCGCTGGCAACTTGTCGTGCAAATCGTAGGTTGGTACGAAAGCAATACGCCGCTGGCAACTTGTCGTGCAAATCGTAGGTTGGTACGAAAGCAATACGCCGCTGGCAACTTGTCGTGCAATTCGGAGGTTGGTACCGAAGCAATACGCCGCTGGCAACTTGTCGTGCAATTCGGAGGTTGGTACGAAAGCAATACGCCGCTGGCAACTTGTCGTGCAAATCGGAGGTTGGTACGAAAGCAATACGCCGCTGGGAACTTGTCGTGCAAATCGTAGGTTGGTACGAAAGCAATACGCCGCTGGCAACTTGTCGTGCAAATCGTAGGTTGGTACGAAAGCAATACGCCGCTGGCAACTTGTCGTGCAAATCGTAGGTTGGTACTGAAGCAATACGCCGCTGGGAACTTGTCGTGCAAATCGGAGGTTGGTACGAAAGCAATACGCCGCTGGCAACTTGTCGTGCAGATCGGAGGTTACTACTCAAGCAATACGCCGCTGGGAACTTGTCGTGCAATTCGGAGGTTGGTACGAAAGCAATACGCCGCTGGCAACTTGTCGTGCAAATCGGAGGTTGGTACGAAAGCAATACGCCGCTGGGAACTTGTCGTGCAAATCGTAGGTTGGTACTGAAGCAATACGCCGCTGGCAACTTGTCGTGCAAATCGTAGGTTGGTACGAAAGCAATACGCCGCTGGCAACTTGTCGTGCAAATCGTAGGTTGGTACGAAAGCAATACGCCGCTGGCAACTTGTCGTGCAAATCGGAGGTTGGTACGAAAGCAATACGCCGCTGGCAACTTGTCGTGCAAATCGGAGGTTGGTACGAAAGCAATACGCCGCTGGGAACTTGTCGTGCAAATCGTAGGTTGGTACGAAAGCAATACGCCGCTGGCAACTTGTCGTGCAAATCGTAGGTTGGTACGAAAGCAATACGCCGCTGGCAACTTGTCGTGCAAATCGTAGGTTGGTACTGAAGCAATACGCCGCTGGGAACTTGTCGTGCAAATCGGAGGTTGGTACCAAAGCAATACGCCGCTGGCAACTTGTCGTGCAAATCGTAGGTTGGTACGAAAGCAATACGCCGCTGGCAACTTGTCGTGCAAATCGTAGGTTGGTACGAAAGCAATACGCCGCTGGCAACTTGTCGTGCAAATCGTAGGTTGGTACGAAAGCAATACGCCGCTGGCAACTTGTCGTGCAAATCGGAGGTTGGTACGAAAGCAATACGCCGCTGGCAACTTGTCGTGCAAATCGTAGGTTGGTACTGAAGCAATACGCCGCTGGGAACTTGTCGTGCAAATCGGAGGTTGGTACCAAAGCAATACGCCGCTGGCAACTTGTCGTGCAGATCGGAGGTTACTACTCAAGCAATACGCCGCTGGGAACTTGTCGTGCAATTCGGAGGTTGGTACGAAAGCAATACGCCGCTGGCAACTTGTCGTGCAAATCGGAGGTTGGTACGAAAGCAATACGCCGCTGGGAACTTGTCTTGCCGAACGATGTCTGCTCCGTTTCAAAAATTATTACTCCGAAAGTACGCATCGGAGCAGTCTGCATTTTCAATATGTGTCTTAAAACGCACCGTTTAATCGATTGATATTGTTGAAATTCGTGAAAAATAAATTTTGAAAGAGTTTCATACGTCGGTGAATGTGCCGCTGGGCTTAGAAAATTTTCGGAGCACGCCGCGAGAACGATCGCTGCTCCGTTTCAAAAATTATTACTCCGAAAGTACGCATCGGAGCAGTCTGCATTTTCAATATGTGTCTTAAAACGCACCGTTTAATCGATTGATATTGTTGAAATTCGTGAAAAATAAATTTTCGGAGCACGCCGCGAGAACGATCGCTGCTCCGTTTCAAAAATTATTACTCCGAAAGTACGCATCGGAGCAGTCTGCATTTTCAATATGTGTCTTAAAACGCACCGTTTAATCGATTGATATTGTTGAAATTCGTGAAAAATAAATTTTGAAAGAGTTTCATACGTCGGTGAATGTGCCGCTGGGCGTTGAAAATTTTCGGAGCACGCCGCGAGAACGATCGCTGCTCCGTTTCAAAAATTATTACTCCGAAAGTACGCATCGGAGCAGTCTGCATTTTCAATATGTGTCTTAAAACGCACCGTTTAATCGATTGATATTGTTGAAATTCGTGAAAAATAAATTTTGAAAGAGTTTCATACGTCGGTGAATGTGCCGCTGGGACTTAGAAAATTTTCGGAGCACGCCGCGAGAACGATCGCTGCTCCGTTTCAAAAATTATTACTCCGAAAGTACGCATCGGAGCAGTTTGCATTTTCAATATGTGTCTTAAAACGCACCGTTTAATCGATTGATATTGTTGAAATTCGTGAAAAATAAATTTTGAAAGAGTTTCATACGTCGATGAATGTGCCGCGGGACTTAGAAAATTTTCGGAGCGCACCGCTCCGAGTAGTACGCTCGGCCATTATTTGCAATTATTTTTGTTAATATGCTTCAGAACGAATTTTTAATACGATATTTGTTGTTAAAACGCCAATTGTTACAATGATCTAACATTAAAAATCGTTTAAGAACATTATTAAAAAAGTTTACTCTTGACCGTGAGAGCTAAAAAATTTTCGGAGTACCGTGATATATAATGAAAAGTTGTGTATTTTATGTAGAATAATCTAGTAATGTGAAAATTTGTTGAATTTGAGAACGCCTTTTTTCGCGGTGAATGTGCCGCGGGACTTGGAAAATTTTCGGAGCGCGCCGCTCCGAGTAGTACGCTCGCCCATTATTTGCAATTATTTTTGTTAATATGCTTCAGAACGAATTTTTATTACGATATTTGTTGTTAAAACACTAATTGTTACAATGATCTAACATTAAAAATCGTTTAAGAACATTATTAAAAAAGTTTACTCTTGACCGTGAGGACTTAGAAAATTTTCGGAGCGCGCCGCTCCGAGTAGTACGCTCGCCCATTATTTGCAATTATTTTTGTTAATATGCTTCAGAACGAATTTTTATTACGATATTTGTTGTTAAAACACTAATTGTTACAATGATCTAACATTAAAAATCGTTTAAGAACATTATTAAAAAAGTTTACTCTTGACCGTGAGGACTTGGAGAATTTTCGGAGCGCGCCGCTCCGAGTAGTACGCTCGCCCATTATTTGCAATTATTTTTGTTAATATGCTTCAGAACGAATTTTTATTACGATATTTGTTGTTAAAACACTAATTGTTACAATGATCTAACATTAAAAATCGTTTAAGAACATTATTAAAAAAGTTTACTCTTGACCGTGAGAGCTAAAAAATTTTCGGAGTACCGTGATATATAATGAAAAGTTGTGTATTTTATGTAGAATAATCTAGTAATGTGAAAATTTGTTGAATTTGAGAAAAAAAATTTTCACTCATTTTTGCGGCTAAGTCCGAAGAGCCTTCTCGAACGGGCTGTTGCCGCGGCGGTTTACCACCATAAGCGCGCGTGCTAAACTCCGTGCGGCGCCGGCGTCACGGCCGGCCGTTCGGTATCTATAAGGGACACGACGGTCCGGACGAGTCGGTCGGTTCAGCGCGCGCTCGTGGCTATTCTACGATCTCGGTCGAGAAGCAGTCCACGGCGCCTCGAGACTTCGGTCTCGACTGTTTCGCACCGTGCTTCGTATCGGATTATTCTCTACACAGCATTGCCACGGGTCGGTGTCTAAGACCGAATGGCCCTTATGTGGCGAGCCTCCTTCGGAGGTTGGTGACTTGTATGCACTTTCGTGTGTATACTCGTACTAACTGAGCATCAACTCATATGTCCGAGCGACGAATTTATACGAGATGAGAGAGTAACAGAGGAGTGTCTTCTAAAGACGAAATATATAAGAAGCCGATGCGCAAACGATGTTTGGCATACGGAAGAGAGAAAAATAAGATTTTGAAATATATAGAGGTGTCCTAAGTCGATATGCCTAGCACGAGCGGAAGAACACGCTTTCTCGCAAGTCACAGCATGTGTCCTGTCCGCGCTTCCTCGGTACTTGTGCCGATTATGTCCAGCTCAGTGGTTACGTGCTTCCGCGATGGATGTTCAGCGTGAGCGTACGTGCTTCCACGATTTTAGGGCACCACCCGAAAAAAGGAAATTGGCAAATAAAATTTACAGAAACC